>JAKOPK010000112.1:0-76889 GCA_024195185.1 Coniferiporia weirii
GGGTTGGGGGGCGAGAGGGGGGGGGGGGGGGGCGCGAGGGACCACGGGCCGGGTGGAGGACGTGGTCTTCCAGTCGCTGGATCCGATCGGTCAGCAGGTCTTGAAACGTGCAACGATTGCATGCAACCCCCCATGTCTCCTAGCCCCAACCTCTCCTTTCGGCCCTCGATTCTTAGAACTTGAAACATTTTTGCTCTTCGTGCACGAAAAAGTGTAATTTACACCAGAGGCATGTATATATATCCCATGAAGCCCCAAATCTTTAAACGATGGAAAGACCCTTTAGACAACCGGTGCAAGTCGCAACCTCTTAGCCAGATCACAAGCACTGAGAATAGTAATCGTTGACGACGTTGCAAGTGAACGGAGATGCACTGTGGAACGGACGAGTTTAGTTCGTGTGAGGGTCTGTGACATTCTCGTGGTACGTACCATGTCGTCGTTCCAGTGAATCCGATACCACCGCACTGTGCGTACTCGGCAGCGCCAGTGCCGGGAGCGGCAGTGGACGACGGAGTTGAGGATGATGTCGGGGCCTGTCATGTGGTAATTCCCAGAGTGAGTGAAAGTTCAAGGAGACAAAAAGGGTACGCAAGCGGTTTATTACTCACAGGGACGGTACTGGTCGGCGCCGGCTGCACAGTAGTCGGTACCGAGCCTCCACCAGTGCTTCCGGACGAGCCGTACAGCGGCGGTCCGGGGATGACGTACGTGGTCTCCGTCTGTGCGGCGTTAGAGTAGATGTCGATGTTGACTAGTTAGGGTCGGAAGCCAGAAGGACTATCAGCAAAAAGTAGTAAATTTCCTTCGAGCTACATTGTACTCACGGCCTGGGTCGTTGTTGCTGTAAGCTCCGGGGAATTTGACCTGAGATGGCTAGTTTAGAACACCCATGGACAAACGCAGTCTATGACAGAGCGACTTACAAGCTCGTCTCCGCTGGGCGCAAGGCTTCCACCGTTGGTGATCTGGATCTGAGCGCACCTGTCAAGCGAATGAGTGTGGAGTGGATTGGTGATCAGAGTTCTTGTCTTACTCGGGGTAGAATTGCTATATAGTAGAAACAGAGAGTCAGATGCAGCTCCTAATGACAAATGACATGTAGTTTGAAGGTACGCACAGCGGGCATCGAGTGCAGGGCAATAGTCTCAAAGCGGATGAGGTAGTTGCCAGAGGGCACGGTGCTCGGGATCGTCGTCGTCCAAGAGCTGTTTTGCGCGATCATCTGGCCCGCTCCCCAGCTACCGTCGTACACCGTTCCCGAAAGAAGACCGGCTTCGTCGATTTTAAACTATTTGACATGAACGAATAAGGCAGGCTTTAGGAAGACTGAAAAGGGAACTTAGAAAAGTGTGCTAACCCATTCGAGAGAGTTCGCATTGACACCCGTGCAGGTAGAACCGCCGCAGTTAGCGAGGTAGGTGAGCATTGGGCCGTATGGGTGGGGCCAAACTAGATTTTAAAAACAAATATTTAGTAATGAAGACGCGTCCCTGATTTGAAAGAGTTACCTTGGTTCCAGTATGCAGTGATGGCAGTACCGGCAGAGACAGTGCCGGTGAGCTGCAGGGCGCCCGACGTGCCATCATCGTTGCAAGCAAGGGTCGAGACCGTGGCGTCGGTGATCGGGTTGCTGATTCGATTAAAAAGTAACATTAGCAACATTGGGATAACCGTATTGCTGACCAAGGGACTCACTAAGAGCTCCAGGGACGCTGGATGGTGGTCTGACCAGTCGGGCTTTGCACATAGCGCTACTCAGACCATGGAGTACGGGCGATTGAAGAAATATAATTACGTGTCGTATGGCTGCCAGCCCCAGTACCATTGACCAGACCAAGCGTACGAGAGTACACCACCGTGCGCAGCGACCTGCGATACAGCAGTGACTGAAAGAACAGCGAGAGAGGTGAGGGACAACATGTTGGTCTTGAGAGCGCTTTCCTTGTAGACTGCTGGTGTGTAGTGGACTTAGGACCCAAGCATTTATACTCGAAAATCAGGCACTCAGTGAAATTTTGTAAAGCGGGTGCATATAGTCCAGCAGACAGTATGAGCAAGCAGGCCTCATTGTCGGATACTCGGCAGGAAAGACTTTACAGACGAAAGGTCATGCCGACGGGAGAAAGCCAAGCAAGAAGCGGATCATGTTTGCTATAATTAAGAAGCGAATTGGCGCTTGCGGCACAACAGGTACCTTTGTGTTGTCTGCGGGGCGGATGAATTTCGCACGAAGATCGACTAGATGCAGGTTCACAAGACGAGGAAAAGCCGGATCCGAGAATTTTGAGCTGATACGCTTTTTTTAGCCTCGGTTCCTGCCACTCAAATACGGAGTCATTCCATCCAGCAGCGTGTTCAATGGAGATGTCATTGTCCTGATATTTTCAAGGAAACGACTCGAGCTCGTTAACCTGGCGGTCAACACCCCAGATAGAGCACCGCTTCGTATGACGATAGGACCACGAGTTCCGAATTTCCGGCATATATCATACAAGGTTATTCGCAGGTTTTAAGGCCGATCGCGTCGTTGTCCGGGGCTGAATTCCTGTGAAAGATTTGTAGCTTGCGGAATTGTTGCTGCCTGCATATTGAGACAAGTAAGTGCCACAGAAAGGACGGAACGAGAATCCCGGACGTGTCCAATACAGTGATCTCAAGCCATTCCTCTGGGAAAATTCTGGGACATAATCGGTGCAAGACGGAGGCTCAACCTCGGATGCGGGGGTGGGAGGTCACCGTGTTGTCAGAGTCCGCGTCGAAGACTCCGAGTCGTCAATCGGCACTGCGCTGGCTTACGCTAGCGGCCGTCGCGTGACATCTGGGTTATGTAACAGTGCGACGAAAAGGAACTGGGGCGGTACCGACGATGCAGTCTGGTCTGTGCTCAGCCCGAGGATGTTATCCAGCAGCACTCGCTGTCTTGCTTTGAAGGGGTCACTGCGTGCTTCCCTGGGCGTCGCTGGTTTACTCTCGTTGCAAAGGGGATCGCTTTCACTACCTACATGTTGTACAGCGCAGTCGGGTCATCTTTGGAGAACTTCACATTCATCGACACGCCTCTTTTCAAGCTCCTCGCGGAGACCTGAGGAAACCTCTGCACGAAAAGCAGACTCGCCAATATCCTCGACGGTGGTCTATCATGGTCCTTTGGCACGCACGTTCCGCTCCTTAAAGATTTTCTCTCTCTCGTCAATGGGTCTGGCTACTGCTTTAACACCGTTCATGTTCATCATAGACACGTCGTTGCCCTTTGTGGCGCGCGTAGCTCTTGCTTCAACGGCTATGGGCACGAGCGCGGTATCTACCGGGCTCGTCGGGTGGTGTGGACACCCGTATGTTACAACCATACGAACTTTGACGGACGCGAACGAGGTTCAGACTGAAAAAGACAGCCCGTCTGAAGAAACGAGAATAGAAAGTATCCAGCTTGAGACCATGACGCTCACTCTTCGACCACGCTTTACAACTGTGTATGATTCTGCGTTTCTGGTGGAAACGAGACGCCCCTTCGCAAAATGGGAGCTCTCGGAGAGTGTGATGCTGCAGAGGTCAACCGAAGACGGATCCAACGCGCCCTCAGAAGAAACGATCGCAGAAACGATGGACGCTCAAGGGAACGTATTGGGTCGATGGATTGTTTCTTGGTCCGAGGACGGGACGAAAGGCGTATGCCATGGGGAAGGAAAAGTGCAAAGGTAGTAATTCCTCTTACATGTATGTCCAATGCACTTCTGATAATCAGTCATAGGTTCTTCAATGTTCACGAGGAAATGCTTCCATCTTCAATCCGATGATTCGAGGTACCGTCATCTGCCATACTCCGAGCAGAGTATTGCTTTATCCAGGCTTGATTGTGAGTAGAAGTTTGTCACTTGGGAATCTACGGAGAGGAAAGAACGCTTATTCGAGTTATGACAGATATTAATACCTTGGTTAATGGTATTCAAAAGGGAGATAATTTGGTCCGATAGGCTGCCATGCTTGTCGCCGGATTGTCTACTAATTAATGGGGGTTCTCATCATACGTACTTACTTGTTCCACAACTCGGCTGCTATCCGCGGGGCCATTGCTTCTTTGATATTAATGGCAAGTCGCCGGACTTCTTCGCGAAACTTGAATGACAGAGAGCGCCATTTGTGACTGAAATCAAATGAACCTTGCCCCAAGGAATAGGACGCGCAAGTTGTGCGACATCAACCCCTGTTCGATTCGTAGTCGTCGGATCCCCCCACTCACTCTGTTCTTCACCTCACGAGCATGAATATGCCTGCAAGTGACGCACCCGTACGAAGTTCTCGGGATGTGAAGAAAGAAAAGCCCCTTGCGGAGGAAGAGTTCGTTGATACTGTGGTACCACTTGGCTCCCAGGACTCTCGGGACTTAGTAGACCCCGCACCGGAATTAGGACTGGAGACAAACCCAGGCAATAATGTCCTGACTGAGCAGCGTGCTGTCGCAGAAAGGCTTCTCCTGCGTAAACTGGATATGAGGCTTCTACCGACTGTTGTCCTCATTTACCTCATGAACTACATCGATGTGAGCAATACAAAGTGCACGAGCGGAATTACAACGCCCGACCTTTCCCTCGTGACAACTAATCGTACCGCAGCGGTCGAATATCACAACAGCCAGATTAAAGGGCCTTGAGCAAGACTTGGGACTATCGGGTACGTCCAAAGCGAACAATAAAGTCAAACACGTACAAAGTTGGCTTACTTATTCTGACGTCTCCTAGATATACAGTATGACACAGTCGTGGCTATTTTATATGTGTCCTACTGTCCGATGCAGATACCCTCAAATATGGTAAGTCAGCATACTTGTTTGTGCACTTCGCTTGCGGATCTTTATCTAACCGCTTTGCTTTAAGATTTTGAACCGCATCACGAGGTACGGATCTTGAGATCCGTTGACACACTTTCTTGCGCTTAAATGAATGCAAACGTTAGGCCTTCGTTGTATATCGGCCTGTGCGTCATCGCATGGGGCTTGACAAGTGCTATGACTGGGGTGAGCCCCGGTAGCCCTTCAAAGTCAAACTTGCTGACTTCTATCCGGCCTGAATAGCTCACACACAACTTCGCTGGAATTCTCGCCTGTCGGGTGTTCATCGGGATTCCAGAAGCAAGTTTTTGGCATCAATCCTCATGTTGTTGAAAACAACATGACTGACCCCCTTCCCGCGTTCATCCGTGCAGGCAGCTTTTTATCCCGGCATAATGTATATCCTTTCTCGATGGTATACCCGCAAGGTACGATTCCCTATCTATCACGAATTTTACAGACCTGAAGACTAGCGTAATTTCAGGAGCTGGCCTTCCGGGCTTCTATTCTCTTTGCCGGACTGTTGATTGCAAATGCGTTCGGAAGTGTCAGTGCCTTTTCCCTATCCATGCGCTCGTGCTGCGTGTTCATTCCTTTCTGGCACAGTTGATGGCTGCCGGAATCCTATCAAACATGGAAGGGAAGAGAGGTATCAGAGGCTGGAGATGGTAAGCATGTTGCCCATAGTTCTCAACTAAAGCACTGAACCCAAGGACAGGTTGTTTTTCATCGAGGTAGACTTCGCCCTAGACCTCTCTACAAGAGGATACTAACTTGAACCCATCAGGGAGCGATTACCATCAGCGTTGGTTTCCTATCCATGTACGCATTGTTATTAGGGATAAGAACATGAGTGCTGACCTGATTTCGCAGGTGGGCATTGCCAGACTGCGTGAGTTGCGTGCAGTCAATTACTAGCACATTGCACTGAGTACTTCCGCAGCCCGCCAACACTCGTTGGCTATCGAGCTCCGAGCGCCACCTTGCGCAGGTCCGTCTCGCCGAAGATGCGGGCGAGGCGGACGAGGATCATGCGGAAGATTCGTGAGTTTGCGCATATCGTCCCTTCGTGCAGGGTGTTGTACCAGGCTGACAGGTTTCTATCTTACCCTACCAAGAATGTGGTCGGGACTTAAGTTGGCGATGAAAGATGTCAAAGTGCACATTTTTGTTGTAATGACTGTGTCCCTCTTGTTGGGCATGAGCTTCGTCAGTTTCTTTCCGACGTAAGCACGGCATTTCGCGCATGACTTACTAACGGTATACTAATTTGCTACCTGTTAGTCTTACGTCCACGCTTGGGTTCGATACTACGATCACCTTGCTTCTGGCCGCGTAAGTGCTCCCTGATCTTATCTTCGGCCCGGATGCTTGAGAGCGCACCTGACATGACCTATCAACTAGCCCACCATGGATATGGGCCACTATAGTTTGCTGTCTGAACGCGCTGCACGCTGGTGCGCCTATATTTTCTCGACCGTGACTTCTCGTCTGAGTTGAAAAACATTATACCTAGATAAAACCGGGGAGCGGTTCTTTCACACCGTAGGACCGTGGTGCGGAATGATTTTAGGCTATATCATTGCCGTCTCCACGTTCTCTCTTGGAGGACGCTACGTTTCTTTATTTCTGTTGGCTGGCGGGGAGGCCGGTTCGTACGCGTTCTCTTTCTGTTTCACTTCAGGGAGACGAACCTTTCTGCAGGGTACCCTCTTATCCTGGTTTGGGTGACTAACACCATAACGCGACCCCCAGCCAAACGGGCCGCTACGATCGCCATCGTCAACGGTTTCGGAAACATAGGAAGCTTGTTAGTAAAGCGGAATATATACGGGCGTGTGACCATGCTAACGACTGATTTTTTTTCTTATAGAGTTGGCTCCTTCGTCTGGAAAGCGGAATGGGGTCCACAGTACCATCAGTCAATGAAGATCGGTATCGCGTCACTCTGTCTCAGCGTCTCCCTTGCATATGGTGAGCATTTCAAAGCAACTAAGGGGACAAATCTAGAAAACTCTACTAGTCCAAGTCCCTGACCTTCACCCCTTTTCTCGTAGTCATGCGGTGTATTCTCAAACGCGAGAACAGACAACTCGACGAAGACGAATCCGGGGCGCTTAAGTATGCAAGCCGCAAGGGCGTCGAAGAAGCCGCTCATTTGGAGGATATAACTTTGGAGGAAGCGATGGAGAAGAAACGGAAATTTAGGTATTTGTACTGAGGTCGACATTGTCCGATTTCTTGTCGCTGGATGGTCTGACATTCAGGAATGGCTTTCCTTGTACATATATGTTTGTCCACAACTCGGCTACTACCCGCGGGGCTTGGAAGTCAATGCTTCTTTTTTATTTTTGGCAAGTCCATCGGTGTACAAGGAACGCCATTTGCAGCCAACATGTCAAATGAACCTTGCCCTCCATGCGGAGCCTCGGACCACGGGGCCAAAGAACGGGAAGTGCTGATTGCGGGACATTTATACCCGTTCCATTCCCAGTTGTCGGATTCTTCCCCCTGTTCTTCAGCTCGGAGATATGAGTGTGCTTACGAACGGAGTATCCGCACAAGACTCACCGGATGCAGAGGTAGAGAAGTCTCTTGTAGAGGAGGATTTCGTCGAGACCTGGCGCCTGGTCCCCACGGTACTCGCGGCCCAGTTGACCCTGCGCTGGCGTTTGGACTGAAGACAGACGCGGAAGGCGATATTCTTACTGTTCAGCGTTCTTTTGCAGAAAGGTGTCTCCTTCGCAAACTGGATATGAGACTTTTGCCGACAGTTATTCTCATTTATCTTACGAGTTACATTGACGTGAGCGGCGTATTCGTTTTCTAGCAAAAGGTATCTTGGCCGTCTTTTCTCAACGCATACGCGTATTACAGAGGACGAACATCACGACAGCCAGGCTGAGGCCTGGAACAAGACAGGCAAATTGAACATATGCAATCTCGTTGATCTCGTTTGGCTTTCCAGATATACCGAATGATACAAGTGTTGCAATTCTGTGCGCATCCTACTGCCCAGCACGGATACCCTCGAATGTGGTAAATCATTATACATTCGTTATTTCGTATGTGGGAAAGAACCCTCACCTAACCGGTTACATTTGAGATTACTAGCCAGATCAAGATGTGCGTGGACTCTGTAAACAATATTTATTACCAGTTGCCTAACATAAAAGTTGTTCTAAGTGCTCATACAGCCAGCCAATACTTGTTGGCTGTCGAGCTCCGAACGCCATCTTGCACGAGTACGTCTCGCCGAAGAACACGCGGAAGATTCGTGAGTCTTCCCGGACCCGGGACCTTCCGTACAGGACGTGCAAGTCTGACATATTCTTTTCCCCTATCCTATTAAGCCTGTGGTCGGGCTTCAAAATGGCAAAAATATAAAGGATGTTAAGGCATACATCTTCGCCGTAATGAAATTGTCTCAGCTATCAGACCTGAGCTTTTTTAATTCTTTCCGACGTACGCGAACTTCGATGACTTTATGCCTGCTTCAACGCCTAAAAATTACGTTTGACGTGGACCGTAAAACAGCCCGCCGTGGATCTGGGCCACTATAGCCTGCTGTCTGAACTCGCTGCAAGCTGGTGCGTCTGTATACTTTGACACGTTGAAAACGAGTCCAATGCGCCCTCAGAAGAACGATAGCGGAAACGACGGACGCCCAGGGAAACGTGTTGGGTCGATGGATTGTTTCTTGGTCCGAGGACTGGACGAAGGGTGTATGCCGTGGGGAAGGAAAAGTGCAAAGGTAGTAATTCCTACCACATGTATGCCCATTGCACTTCTGATATTCAGTCGTAGGTTTTTCAATGTTCATGAGAAAGTGCTTCCGCCTTCGGTCCGGTGGTCCGGGGTCCCGTCGTTTGCCATACTCCAAGCAGAGTATTGCTTCATCCAGGCTTGATTGTGAGTAGAAACATGACACTCGGGAATCTGCGAAGAGAAAAAGATGCTTACTCGAGTTATGACAGATGAGCAATACCCCGGCTGATGACATCTAAAAGATAAATAATTTGGTCTGCAAGACTTGTCGCTGGATTGCCTGTCATTTAGGGAGAGTTTTCCTCATACGTACCTATCCATTCCACAACTCGGCTACTTCCTGCAGGGCCTAAGAGCCATGCTTCTTTGATACTAACAGCAAGTCGCCGGACTCCTTCGTTATACTTGAATGACAGGGGGCGCCGTTTGTGACTGAAATCAAATGAACCTTGCTCTAAAGAATGGAAAGAATGGGACGCGCAGATTGTGCGACGTTCACTCCCGTCTGATTCGCAGTCGCAGAACCTCCCTCCGTTCTTCACCTCACAGGCATGAGAGTTCCCACAAGCGACGCACCTGCACGAAGTTTCCGGGATGGGGAGAAAGAAAAGTCTCTTGTAGAGGAAGAGCTCGTTGAGATTACGGCACCACTTAGCTCTCAGGGCACTCAGGGTTTAGTTGGCCCAGCGCCAGAACTTGGACTGGAGACAAATGCGGGAAATAATGACCTGACTGGCCAACGTTCTGTCGTAGAAAGGCGTCTCCTGCGTAAACTGGATACGAGGCTTCTGCCGACGCTTGTCCTCATTTACATTATGAACTACATCGATGTGAGCAGTACGGCTGTGCACAAGCAAATGGGTTGAATGTCTGACACCCCATTTTGCAACGGCTGATTGTACTGCAGCGGTCGAATATCACGACGGCCAGACTAAAAGGCCTTGAGCAAGATTTGGGACTATCGGGTACGTCCAAGCGAACAAGAAAGTTGAACACGTACAAAGCTGGCTTACTATATTCTGTCATCTCCTAGATATACAGTATGATGCGATCGTGGCGATTTTATACGTGTCCTACTGCCCTGCGCAGATACCCTCGAATATGGTAAGTTGACAAAAGCTTGTGTGTTTCGCTTATGGAAAGAAACCTTCGTCTGACCGCACCGCATTAAGATTTTAAACCGCATTACGAGGTACGAGAGCCCTGTCAATGCACTTCCTTGCGCTAAGGTGGATACAAACACTAGACCTTCGTTGTATATTGGCCTATGTGTCATCGCATGGGGCTTGACAAGTGCTATGACTGGGGTGAGGCTCGGTAACTCCGTCGGAGTCGAAGTTACTGACTTCTATCCGATCTAATTAGATCACGCACAATTTTGCTGGAATTCTCGCCTGCCGAGTGTTCATTGGGTTCCCGGAGGCAAGTTTCTGGCAATAATCCTCATGTTGTTTTAAACATAACTGATCCCTTCCCTGTGTTCGTCCGCACAGGCAGCATTTTATCCCGGCGCAATGTATCTCCTTTCCCGATGGTACACTCGCAAGGTACGACCACATGTCTGTCACGAATGTACAAGCCTGAAGATTAGCGTAAATCCAGGAGCTGGCCTTCCGGGCTTCTATTCTCTTTGCCGGACTGTTAATTTCAAACGCGTTCGGAAGTGTCAGTGTCTTTGTCCTATCCATCTGCTCGTGCTCCGTATTCATTCCTTTCTGGCGCAGTTGATGGCTGCCGGAATCCTATCAAACATGGAAGGGAAGAGAGGTGTCAAAGGCTGGAGATGGCAAGTATGTCATACATAATCATCAATTAGAGCACTGAACCCCAAGGGCAGGTTGTTTTTCATCGAAGTAAACTTTACCCTGGATTCCTACGAGAGAATATTAATTTGAATCCATAAGGGAGCGATTACCATCAGCGTTGGTTTTTTATCTATGTGCGTTCTTTTAGGGTCAGAGTACTATATAAGCGCTGATTTATTATCGCAGGTGGACATTACCGGACTGCGTGAGCCGTTTGTATCCTATCAACCAGCACCTTGTACAGAGTATCTTCGCAGCCCGCCAACACTCGTTGGCTATCGAGCTCCGAGCGCCACCTTGCGCAGGTTCGTCTCGCCGAAGATGCGGGCGAGGCGGATGAGGATCATGCGGAAGATTCGTGAGTCCGCGCATATCGTCCTTTCCGTACAGGTTATAACAAGCTGACAAGGTTTCCTCTCACCTTATCAAGAATGTGGTCGGGGCTCAAGATGGCGATAAAAGACATCAAAGTGCACATTTTTGCTGTAATGGCACTGTCCCTCTTTTTAGGCATGAGCTTCGCCAATTTCTTTCCGACGTAAGCACGACAGTTCGCGCGTGACTTAATAACCAGTGTACTAATTTGCTACCTTTAGTCTAACGTCCACGCTTGGGTTCAATACTACGATCACCTTGCTTCTGGCCGCGTAAGTGCTTCCTGATCTTATCTTCAGACCAGATGCCTGAAAGCGCACCTAACATGATCCGTCAAACAGCCCACCATGGATATGGGCCGCTATACTTTGCTGTTTGAACGCGTTGCACGCTGGTGCGCCTACATCCTGCGATCCGTAACTTCTCGTCCGAGTTGAAAAACGGTATGATGCCAGACAAAACCGGGGAGAGATTTCTCCACACCGTAGGAACATGGTGTGGTGCAATCATAGGTTACGTCATCGCAGTTTCCACGTTCTCCCTTGGAGGGCGCTACGTTTCTTTGTTCCTGATGGCCGGCGGGGAGGCGGGTTCGTTCGTGTTCTTTTCCTGCATCACTTCAGGAAGGTAAACCCTTCTTTGCAGGGTTCACCCTTATGCTAGTTTGGGTAACTAACACTGTAACGCGACCTCCGGCCAAACGGGCTGCTGCGATCGCCATCGTCAACGGTTTCGGAAACATAGGGAACTTGTCAGTATCAAAATACAATCAGGCGTATGACCGCTAACAACAGTAAACGTTTCTATAGAATTGGCTCCTTTGTCTGGAAAGCGAAATGGGGCCCACAGTACCATCAGTCAATGAAGATCGGTATCACGTCACTCACCCCCAGTGTGTCCCTTGCATATGGTGAGCATTCTAGATCTAAGAATATCGAGACAACAAGTCTAGAAATTGCTACTGGTCCGGGTCGGTTGATCTTTACCTTCTTCCTTACAGTCATGCGATGCATTTTGAAGCGCAAGAACAAGCAGCTCGATGAAGACGAGCTCGGAGCGCTTAAGTACGCAAGCCGCAAGGGTGTCGAAGAAGCCGCTCTTTTAGAAGGTATCACCTTGGAGGAAGCGATGGAAAAGAAACGGAAATTTAGGTATTTGTACTGAGGTCGACATTGTCCGTTTCCTTGTCGCTGGATTGTCTGCCATTCAGGAAGGGTTTTCTTTGTACGTATTAGTCTGTCTACAAACCGGCTACCACCCGCGGGGCTTGGAAGTCAATGCTTCTTTTTTATTTTTGGCAAGTCCATCGGTGTACAAGGAACGCCATTTGTAGCCAACATTTCAAATGGACCTTGCCCTCGTGGGAGCTCCGGACCACGGGGCCAAAGAACAGGACGCGCAGATTGTGCGACGTTCATTCCCGTCCCATTCGCAGTTGCCGGATTCTTCCCGGGGCCCCTCCTTCTTTACCTCAGAGATACAGTATGAGTGTGCCAACGAGTAGAGTATCCGTACAAGGCTCCCTGGATGCAGAGAGAGAGAAGCCTTTTGTAGAGGAGGATTTCGTCGAGAGTGTCCTGAGCCCGGTCCCCAAGGCACCCGCGGCTCGATCGACCCTGCGCTGGAGTTTGGACTGAAGACAGAAGTATCTTTATTACGCTGAAATTAATGCGATGTTAGACCTTCATTGTATATCGGCATATGCGTCGTCGCATGGGGCTTGACGAGTGCTATGTTGCTAACTTTTATCTTAACGAGATCACGCACAACTTTGCCGGAATCCTCGCGTGTAGAGTGTTCATCGGGTTTCCGGAAGTGGGTTTCGATTAACGAACTCATGTCGTTTCTAATGACATATTAATTTCTTCCTTGTGTTTATTCGTACAGGCGGCATTTTATCCCAGGGGCAATCTATCTGCTTTCTTGATGGTACACCCGCAAGGGACAATCTCTTCTGTCCTATCGCGAATATACGAAGATGACATGAGAAAATCTGTATGCGAAGCGAATACTCAGTACGACGGTAAAGTACTCATATTATCCTTATCTACCTGTATGCGAGGCGAATACTACATTACTGAGTCAGTTTCCTGTCCCCTCGCACATGCCATGAATATACACTACTCACCTCAGTACGACGGTAAAGTGCCGGGGTTCTAACTACTGCGCGCGCTTGACTAGTATATGCAAAGAACTTTTGCAGTTTGGTCAGGTAATTACTAAGCGGCCGCTCGCGGCAAGAGATGGTGTATCACACTAAACAGGAATAATGGTCCGCGCCCCTTACCACTATTTTAAACATGACAAAGTACCTCCTGGCGTTTTGGACATCCATTCCCTTCGCTGAGTTGCTGATTTCAAGTGCATTCGGACGTGTCAGTGCTTCCGTTCGATTCGTCTGGTTGTATCGGTACACATCTATCCACGCAACCACGACATAGATGAAAGTCGCAGGGATTCTCTCGAATATGGAGGGTAAAAGAGGAATCAGGGGCTGGAGATGGTAAGCGGACCATTCATACTAATAGTCATTCCGAAGTGCTTATTCCAGAGGGCAGGCCATTTTTCATCGAGGTAGATCTTACTCTGAGGTCCGGTTCATACTAGAAGAGCAATTAAACTTTGCAAGGGAGCAATGACCATGAGCGCTAGTCTTTTATCCATGTATGTTGTCCTTCTGAAACAATTAGAACGTAGATGCTGAATTATCTGCGTAGATGGACACCACCGGACCTAGTAAGCCGTCCTTTCTACTTATCTAACGCACTTGCGCTCAGTGCTCATACGATTAGCCAATACCCGTTGGCTGTCGAGCTCCGAGCGCCGTCTTGCGCAAGTACGTTCGACGTGAACCATAAATCAGCCCGCCGTGGATCTGGACCACTATAGTCTGCTGTCTGAACTCGCTGCAAGCTGGTGCGTCTGTATACTTTGACACATGTAGAAAACGAGTCCAATGCGCCCTCAGAAGAAACGATCGCGGAAACGACGGACACCCAGGGAAACGTGTTGGGTCGATGGATTGTTTCTTGGTCCGAGGACTGGACGAAGGGTGTATGCCGTGGGGAAGGAAAAGTGCAAAGGTAGTAATTCCTACCACATGTATGCCCAATGCACTTCTGATATTCAGTCATAGGTTTTCCAATGTTCACGAATAAATGCTTCCGTCTTCAATCCGATGATTTGAGGTACCGTCATCTGCCATAATCCGAGCAGGGCATTGCTTTAACCAGGCTTGATTGTGAGTAGAAGCTTGTCACTTGGGAACCCACGGAGAGAAAAGGACGCCTATTCGAGTTACGACAGATAGCAATACCTTGGTTATGGTATCTAAAAGGGAGGTAATTTGGCCCGATACTAGTAGGCTGCCATGCTTGTCGCCGGATTGCCTACCATTTAAGGGAATCATCTTCATACGTACTTATTTATTCCACAACTTGGCTGCTATCCGCTACGCCATTGCTTCTTTGATATTAATGGCAAGTCACCGGACCCCTTCGCTACGTTTAAATGACACAGAGCTCCGTTTGTGACCGAAATCAAATGAACCTTATCCGACAGAACAGGACGCGCGGGTTATGCGACATTCACTCCTGTTCGATTCGTAGTGGTTGGATCCCCCCCACTCTGTTCCTCACCTTATGGGAATGAATATGCTTACAAGCGACGTACCCACGCGAAGTTTCCGGGATGTGGAGAATGAAAAGGCTCTTGTGGAGGAAGAATTCGTTGATACTGTGGTACCACTCGGCTCCCAGGGCTCTCAGGACTTAGGACTGGGGACAAACTTAGGCAGTAATGTCCTGACTGACCAGCGCGCTGTCGCGGAAAGGCGTCTCTTGCGTAAACTAGATATGAGGCTTCTACCGACGGTTGTCCTCATTTTCCTCATGAACTACATCGATGTGAGCAATGCAATTGTGTAAAAGCAAGAGTTTAATGCCCAGCTTTTTCTAATTGTACTGCAGCGGGCAAATGTCACGACAGCCAGACTAAAAGGCCTTGAGCAAGACTTGGGACTATCGGGCACGTTCAAACGAACAATAAAGTTGAACACGTTTAAAGCTAGCTCACACTATTCTATCATTCTTTAGACATACAGTATGATACGGTTGTGGCCATTTTGTATGTGTCCTACTGTCCGGCGCAAATACCCTCGAATATGGTAAGCCGACATAAGTTTGTGTATATCGTTTGTGGAAAGAGGTCTTCATCAACCGCATTGCATTAAGATTTTAAACCGCACCACGAGGTACGGAGATCTGTTGACACACTTCTTTGCGCTAAATGATGCAAATGTTAGGCCTTCATTGTATATCGGCATATGCGTCGTCGTATGGGGCTTGACAAGTGCTATGACTGGGGTCAGGCCGGGTAGCTCTGTCAAAGTCAATATCGCTGACTTTTATCCGATATAATTAGGTCACGCACAATTTCGCTGGAATTATCGCTTGTCGCGTGTTCATCGGGTTTCCAGAAGCAAGTTTTGGCAACAACCCGCATGTTGTCCTGAGTATCATAACTGATACTCTCTTCGCGTTCATTCGTGCAGGCAGCATTTTATCCCGGCGCAATGTATCTTCTTTCCCGATGGTACACTCGCAGGGTACGATCCCTTATCTATCAGTATTGTACAAACCTGAATATTAGCGTTAATCCAGGAGCTGGCCTTTCGGTCTTCTTTTCTCCTTACCGGACTGTCGATTGCAAATGCGTTCGGAAGTGTCGGTGTCTTTGTCCTATACATCTGTTCGGGCTAGGTGTTCATTCTTTTCTGACACAGTTGATGGCTGCCGGAGTCCTATCAAACATGGAAGGAAAGAGAGGTATCAGAGGCTGGAGATGGTAAGCATGGTCAATCCACAATTTTCAACAGAAGCACTGAACCCAAGGGCAGGTTATTTTTTATCGAGGTAAACTTTGCCCTAAACCTCTACGAGAGAATTATAATTTGGACCCGTTAGGGAGCGATTACCATCAGCGTTGGTTTCCTATCCATGTGCGCATTGTTATTGGGGGTAAGAACATAAGCACTGATTTATTTTCGCAGGTGGACATTACCGGACAGCGTGAGTCGCGCGCATTAAATCACTAGCGCCTTACGCTGAATACTTCCGCAGCCCGCCAACACTCGTTGGTTATCGAGCTCCGAGCGTCACCTTGCGCAGATTCGTCTCGCTGAAGATGTGGGCGAGACGGATGAGGATCATGCGGAAGATTCGTGAGTCCACGCGTATCGACCTTTCAATAAGTTGTACTAGTCTGACAGGTTTCTATCCCGCCTTATCAAGGATGTGGTCGGGACTCAAGATGGCAATAAAAGACATCAAAGTGCACATTTTTGCTGTGATGGCACTATCTCTCTTGTTAGGCTTGAGCTTCGCCAATTTCTTTCCGACGTACGTGCGGTAGTTCGTCCGTGACCCAATAAACAGCGTGCTAATCTGTTACTTGCTAGTCTGACGTCCACGCTTGGGTTTGATACTACAATTACCTTGCTTCTGGCCGCGTAAGTGCTCCCTAATCTTATTTCCAACTTTCCGGAAGATGCCTGAGAGCGCATTTGACTTGACTGTCAATTAGCCCGCCGTGGATATGGACCGCTATATTTTGTTTTCTGATCTCGTTGCACGCCGGTGAGCCTACATCTCTCGACCATGACTCCTCGCCTGATGAATATATAACAGATAAAACCGGGGAGCGGTTCCTCCACACCGTAGGACCATTGTGTGGGGTTATCGTTGGCTACATCATCGCCGTATCCACGTTTTCCCTTGGAGGACGCTATGTCTCCTTATTCCTGATGGCGGGCGGGGAAGCCGGTTCGCACGCGTTCATTTCCTGTATCACTTCAAGGAGACGACCCCTTTTTGCAGCGTACTCACTTATGCTAGTATGGGTAATTAACACTATAACGCGGCCCCCATCCAAACGGGCGGCCGCGATCGCCATCGTCAGCGGTTTCGGAAACATAGGAAGTTTGTTAGTAAAGGGGAATATCTACAGGCGTGGGATCATGCTAATGACTGAATTCCCTAATTATAGAGTTGGCTCCTTCGTCTGGAAAGCGGAATGGGGCCCACAGTACCACCAGTCAATGAAGATCGGTATCGCGTCACTCGTCGTCAGCATCTCCCTCGCATATGGTGAGCATTTCAAAGTGACCGAGGGGACAAATCTAGAAAACTCTACTAGTCCAAGTCCGCTGACCTTCACCCTTTTTCTCCTAGTCATGCGATGTATTCTCAAGAGCGAGAACAGACAACTCGATGAAGACGAGCCCGGGGCACTTAAGTATGCAAGCCACAAGGGCGTCGAAGGAGCCGCCCATTTGGAAGATATAACTTTGGAGGAAGCGATGGAGAAGAAACGGAAATTTAGGTATTTGTACTGAGATCGACACTGTCCGATTTCTTGTCGCTAGATGGTCTGACATTCACGGATGGCTTTCTTTGTACGTATTAGTCTATCCACAAATCGACTGCAATCCAAACGGGGCTTAGAAATACTACCGGGTTGAACCGGAGCTTGCCGAATTCCAACAGCAGTGAACTTCGCCAGTAGCCGCCGTGTTTCTAGTAGTTACACAAGGCGATGCAGCAGTTACAACATATCAAGATGCGCCCCTTGTACTCACGGAACATAACTGGGGCCCATTTGCATCCTAGGGAGCGGCAACAGGAACAAAGTCACGTTCCATTTCATTGAGTGTACTCCACCAAACCTTTTCACCTGTCATGATTGCCCAGCCGAGCCCACACGAGATTGAAAGCGTCGTAACCACTGCAACAGCCCTTGACTCCTCCGCCCACACAAAGGTGAGCAGTGAGATTAAGAATAACTCCACGGCCATCATCAGCGGGCATAAGAGAATGTCAGACACCATGAGTAATTGCATTGTGAACCCGAGCTGCATGTATATCTTGAAACACCCGAATAACTTGGGGAATAACGACAACAACAACCCCATATGGTCTATGCTTGAACTTTGACTCATAGCTTGGGGAGAGTCATACCCGGAGTGGCCCATGGTCTGCTGGGGCAGCATAGTGGACTGGCGATGCAACTGAGGAAGGTGCATGAAGGACCTGACACTTTGGGACAGGATCCAGTTGTGCGTCATGATGAAGCTCTGCTGCCCGAGGATGCATAGTATCATCGTGTTGAGCACGGAGAAAATAATGGCCATGTAGCAGAATGCGATTGCGGCACTATCGCTGATTTTCGCCTTCGTGCCCGTTAGCCGTTTGTCGATCGTATCATGTACGAGAGATAGAAACCCAGCTGCGAGTGACGCAAGGAAGATAGACTAGCGTCATTTCCCCCCGCAAAGTCAGCGTTGCAACATAGTAAGACGTGTTAATGGACGTGTAGGGGCCGAAAGTCGGATACTCACGACCACTGCAAGGGAGGCGAACGCCTGGTTCGCGGAGTTTAATTTCTCGCTCTTCCTCGCCTTCGATGCTTCATCCCTTTGAATTCCGACTATAATTTCGAGTTGTTGGATGATACTCTGGCAGTTATCAATGTCGACTGACCCTATACACGCGATGCCAATTTGTTAGCCATGGTCCTATCATATACGGCAAGATGTCACACCCACCATTATGTTCAGCACGAGTCGCAATCGGAAATCGAGCGGGGTCGGCGGAAGAATCGGCAGCGGGCTGAGTACCTCCGCGACGGAGTTCTTCAAGCTCGTGGCGTTCATTGATTGGATGGGTGGGGAGCATTGCTGTTTACTTGCGTTGTCGCGCCGGATAGAGCACTTGCCAAATTAAAGAGTAATTGAAGTGGATTGGTGTCTTGGGAACGAGGAGAGAGGGCTCATCGGCGGTGTGGCTTATATACCGTGCCGTACTGTAGTATCACAATTATTGATGCGATAAGAAAACTCGACGGGAGGGTCCTTAAAGGGAGCGTGTTCTCTGGTCGATGAATTGGTTCGTGAGGCGCTCGCGCTTTGAAGATCTGATTTGATAGGGAATGTGAATAACGCCATATTTTGATAGAAGGACTTATCAGGAGGTGACGGCTTGAATGGAACTCTCAGTTAATGTTTTTGATAAATCACTCTGAGTCAGTCGTGAAGTTTGGTCTTGAACCGATCCAAACTCGATTCCGCCGGCGACTGATCCGATCCAAACCGGGTGTTTCGGTCCAGCGGCTGCAGCCTGGCTAGGTTTCTCAGACCGAACCGCCAGCTTACTTTGCGGTTTCAACATAAATCCCAAAATTTGGGACCTTCTGAAGACCGGGTAAAAGTTAACACGGGACCACTGGCAATATTCATTCCCCTTTTAGTTATTGTGACTGACCTGCAAGCCCAAATTATGACGAGGCTTCCCTCCCTCTCCCCTCCTGTTCTCCTCGCTATTGTTCCCATTAGCGCTTCTTCGCCCCTTACACGGTCACATAGTCTGAAGACGGTAGTCTAGCACGGGGTGCGAAACGATGAGATCAGTCCCGTCTGTGTTCTGTCGCAGCCAGAATTCCGCGATGCTGGACATGGCCTCGATGCCAGTAGTCTCTAAGCTTGAAGTGTTTTGACAATGATTTTACAACAATGTAATATCATCCTGTCAAAAGCTACCACACTCAGTTTTAATAGCTCATTTGGCACCTACATGAAGTTTTTCCAGTAGTCATTCAGTTGTGTGGATTCTGGAAGCTTACATCTGCATTTGTGTAAGTGGGGGTCCTTTCGTTGTAATATGGGACATACATACAATAGAAATATGATAATCAATCCGTGGGAACATCAAGTTTATATTAGGGAAATCTTCTGCCTTTTGTGGCCTTACCAAAAGGGTCACCGAGCGCCTGTCCGAGCACCGCTATACCAGCGTCTAGTCTCGTCGAGAAAGAGTCTGTTTTCTTCATCTTTACGTCTCTATGCACGCTCGAGCCATCTTTGGAGTTATGCTTTACGCTGCGTGCCCACTTCAGGGGCTTGAAGAGTCCTCTCCACAAAAGA
Source organism: Coniferiporia weirii (assembly GCA_024195185.1). Classification (NCBI taxonomy): domain Eukaryota; kingdom Fungi; phylum Basidiomycota; class Agaricomycetes; order Hymenochaetales; family Hymenochaetaceae; genus Coniferiporia; species Coniferiporia weirii. Next base: position 19,754 of record JAKOPK010000112.1, read on the forward strand.
GCGATTATGCCAGCGTCGATTTTTTCCGAGTCTCCATGATGTACGCAAAGTTCTGATTACTAGTAGGCTAGTAGTAGAGACAAGAACGTAAGCGCTGGTTTATTTTCGCAGGTGGAAATTAACATTACTGAACTACGTGGGCCGCCTTTTCCAATAAACTAGTACTTCCATCATCAATGACACCGTCTTTTTGTTAGGTACGAGCTGGTGGATTTCAGCAATTCGCGGCGTTAGCGAATGCACTTCAAGTACTCAAGTATATCGTATAACCAGTAGATAATCACGCAAGAGAATTCAGGCGCGCATACAGCCCGAGGCAGCAACATACTACGAAGATTTTTCTAACTTCGAATGGCAGAACTCGACGTCAGGCTCACTTGCCAAGTTCCAACTATGTCTTTCAACGTAGACATGGTAGTCCGTGTATGATCGGTTGTTTGTCAGTCCGGCGTCCACGCATGGTTCAATGTTACGATCCTTTTGGCCGCGCAAAGGCTGTCTTCCGATCTTGTTTCCGACCCAAATTCCTAAGAATACATGGATATGGGCCACGATGCTTTGCTGCCTGAACGACTCGTCGCACGCTGGTGCGCCTACATTCTGTAATCCCTTCCGTTCGACTTGAAGCTCGAAATAACAGATGGTTCTTCCGACATACCAAAGGACCGTGGTTTGGGGTGATTATAGGCCATGTCGTTGCCGTTTCGATGTTTTCCCTCGGAGGACGCTACGTTTCTCTATTTCTGATGGCCGGGAGTGTTCTTTTCCTATGCCACTTCAGGAAAAGAGACTTTTCTCTGCTTCGCCCTTACGCTGGTTTGGGTGACTAGCACCATAACGCGACCCCCAGCCAAACGAGCCGCTGCGACTTCCATCGCCAATGGATTCAGAAACATAGGGATCTTGTTAGTTAAGCGGAATAACTACGGGCATGACTGTTAATAAATGATTTTCTTTTAATTTATAGAATTGACTTCTTCGTCCGGAGAGCGGGATGGGGCCTACAATACCACTGGTCAAAATCGGTATCGCGTCACTCGTCCTCAGCGTCTTCCTTACATATTTGGTGAGCACCATAAAGTAACCGAAGGGACAAACCAAGAAAATTCCACTCGTTCGAGTCCGCTGACCTGACCCTTTTTCTCGCAGCCATGCAATGGATTCCGAGGCTCAAGAACAAGCAGATCGACAAAGACGAGCTCGGAGCGCTTAAGCACGTAAGCCACAAGGATGTCGAAGAAGCCGCTGGTCTAGAAGATATCACCTTGGAGGAAGCGATGGAGCAAAAACGGAAATTTAGGTATTTGTACTGAGACTGACATTGCCCGGATTCCTCGTCGCTGGATTATCCATCATTCAGGAAACGTTTTCTTCGTACGTACTAGCGTGTCCACAACTCGGCTACTTCCCACGGGCTTTAGAAGTCAATGCTTCTCTTTATTTATGGCAAGTCCATCGGGCTTCTTTGCTCCAACCGTATGTGTACAAGGAACGCCATTCGTAGCCAACATTTCAAATGAACTTTGCCCTCCATGCGGTGCCTCGGACCACGGGGCCAAAGAACAGGAAGCGTAGATTGTGCGACATTCACTCCCGTCCATTCGCAGTTGTCGGATTCTCCCCTTTGTTCTTCACCTCAGAGATATGAGTGTGCTTACGGACGGAGTATCCGCACAAGGCTCCCCGGATGCGGAGAGAGAGAAGTCTTCGGTGGAGGAGGATTTCGTCGAGAGCGTCCTGGCGCCTGGCGCCAAAGGCGCCCGCGTCTCGGTCAACCCTGTGCTAGAATCTGGATTGAAGATAGACGCGGACGACGACATCATTACCATCCAACGTTCTGTTGCAGAAAGGCGCCTCCTTCGCAAACTGGATATGAGGCTTCTGCCGACAGTTATTCTCATTTATCTTATGAACTACATCGACGTGAGTGGCATATTTCGTCTTGCAGCAAAAAGTATTTTGGGCTTCTTTTCTCAACGGACACGCATACTACAGAGGACGAACATCACGACAGCCAGGCTGAAAGGTCTGGAACAAGACTTAGGACTAACCGGTGCGTCCAAACAAATTGAACAAATGCAAAGTTTGTTGACCTCGTTCCGCATTCCAGATATACAGTATGATACAATTGTTGCAATTCTGTATGCGTCCTACTCGCCAGCGCAGATACCCTCGAATATGGTAAATCATTATACATTTTTTATTCTGCATGTGGGAAGGAACCCTCCACCTAATGGGTTGCATTTGAGATCATTAACCGGATCAAGAGGTGCACGAACTCTGCTGTCAATTTTCACCACGCTGAAATCAGTGCAATGTTAGACCTTCATTGTATATCGGCATATGCGTCGTCGCATGGGGCTTGACAAGTGCCATGACCGGGGTGAGGCCTGATAGTTCTGTGAAAGTCGAAGCTACTGACTTTTATCTCAATGAGGTCACGCATAACTTTGCTGGAGTTCTCGCCTGTAGAGTATTCATCGGGTTTCCTGAAGCGAGTTTCGCTTGTTAAAGAACTCATGTCACTTATAATGATATATTAATTTCTCCCTGCGTTTATTTATACAGGCGGCATTTTATCCAGGAGCGATCTATTTGCTTTCCCGATGGTACACGCGCAAGGTACGACCTCTTCCGTCCCACCGCTAATATACGAAACTGGAGATTGATATACATCCAGGAGCTGGCATTTAGGACTTCCATTCTCTTCGCTGGGCTGCTGATTTCAAATGCATTCGGAAGTGTCAGTGCTCTCGTTCGACTCGTCTCGTAGTATGGGATAGTACCCAACCATCCATGACATAGATGATGGCCGCGGGAATTCTCTCGAATATGGAGGGAAAGAGAGGCATCAGAGGCTGGAGATGGTAAGCCGGCTATCCTCATATGTTCATTCTGTGTTGCTTATTCCAGAGGGCAGGCTATTTTTCATCGAGGTAGACTTTACTCTGAGCCTTAGTTCAATCTGGAAGACTAATACGATTCTGTAAGGGAGCAATCACAATGAGCGTCGGTCTTCTATCCATGTGTGTTACTATTCTTCTGAAGCACTCGGGACGTAAATACTGAATTGTCTGCGTAGGTGGGCATTACCGGACTTCGTAAGTCGCTCATTTCCATTTGGCTAACATACTTGTTCTCAGTGCCCCTACAGCCGGTCAATACTCGTTGGCTGTCGAGCGCCGAGCGCCATCTTGCACAAGTGCGTCTCGCCGAAGATGCAGGCGAGGCCGACGAAGACCTTGCAGAAGATTCGTGAGTCTTCCCGAATCCGGGACCTTCCGTACAGGACGTCCAAGTCTGACATAACCCTTTCCTCCAACCTATTAAGCCTGTTTTCGGGCTTCAAAATGGCAATAAAGGATGTCAAGGTGCACATCTTCGCCGTAATGACGTTGTCTCAGCTATTAGGCTTGAGCTTCTTAAATTTCTTTCCGACGTACGCACAGAGACCCACTGCACGGAGCTCGATAAGACGTATGCTCATTGATGACTTGTCAGTCTCACGTCTACGCTTGGGTTTAATACTACGATCTCTTTGCTTTTGGCCGCGTGAGTAACTTTGATATGCCTCTTTTAATGCCTGAATATAACGATTGACGTGAACTGAAAACAGCCCGCCGTGGATTTGGGCTACTGTAGTCTGCTGTCTGGACTCGCTGCATGCTGGTCAGTCTGTATACTTCGACACACGTACCGAACCCCCTTTTCGCTTAAGAAATAAAATTCCAGATAGGAGCGGGGAGCGGTTCCTCCACACTATAGGGCCATGGTGTGGCGTGATCATAGGCTACATCATCGCCATCTCTACGTTTTCTATTGGAGGGCGCTATTTTTCCCTATTCCTGATGGCCAGCGGGCACACAGGTTCGTTTATACTCTTCTTCAACAGCGTTCTATGAAGGCGGACTCATTTTGCAGGGTTCTCCCTTACCTTGGCTTGGGTCTCCAATACTATACACCGACCACCTGCAAAACGGGCTGCTGCGATTGGCATCGTCAATGGCTTTGGGAATATAGGGAGCCTGTCAGTATAGACGAGTCTGCAGCATGCAACTGCTAATAACGGTGACTACCTTCGTAGAATTGGCTCTTTCGTCTGGAAAGCGGAATGGGGTCCACAGTACCACCAGTCAATGGAGATCGGCATCGCGTCACTCGTCCTCAGCATCTCCCTCGCATTTGGTGAGCATTCTGAGACGTCCAAAAAGACGGAAACTGGTAGAGAACACTCCTGGTCCGGGTTCGCTGATCTTCGCTCCCTTTCTTACAGTCATGCGGTGTATTCTGAAACAGGAGAATAAGCAGCTCGACGAAGACGAGCTCAGGGCGCTTAAGGGTGCGAGTCGCAAACGAGTCGAAGAGGCCGCTCGGCTGGAAGGTATCACACTGGAAGAGGCGATGGAGAGGAGACGGAAATTCAGGTTTTTGTATTAAGGGTCGCACTTGTTGGTTCATGTCGGTTGTTGGTGGCAATGTTCATAACCTGTGAAGATGTATGAGCTGATCTAGCTGTTTTGTACCAAGACATTTGCCCTTTTCGTACGCAAACGAAATATGTAATATATAAAATACATAGTCCCAGATGAAAAAAAGAGGACGATTTACGGCAAGACGGGAGAAAAGCTAGAGCTTTGACTTTGCGGAGCCAGAACCGGGCTCCAAACTAATATTTATGTCCTCTCTTTCGAGAACCCTGCGCGCGAGTTTCCCGAACAAAGGGAAGAGATGTACATGCACACCCGCTTTTTCAGAACTCGCCTGTCGTCGTGCATACCGCGCTGCGATTCCTTGCGAGATGATCGAGAGCTGCCAAGACATTATTAAGGCGCGGGTGAGCCAGTGGCCAATCGGCGCAGGAGAAAATGACGTACACGGAATAACATCCAGCTGCGTACGAACACCATTTCAACGATGGGGTACGACTGGTTTGTCCCACGACAATATTCGCGTTCGAGCTCTTCGAGCTGCACCGGTAGTACGTCGCCATCGGAGAACCTAAACCCTCGGATTGCGAACTCCTCACTATCGGCAGGGACGTCGCGAGGGTCCACAGACCATGGCATCAACAGGTTTGCCAGGTCCGCCAACTTATTGAAGAGGTTCAGTTAAAAGGCGCAGGGCTGCCCAAAGAAAGAAATACCGGACTGCCCAGGGTGCATAGCTCCCAGTCAAGGATCCCGATGACTCTGTTTTCCGTCGGATGAAATATTAAGTTGTCGAGCTTGTAGTCCCCGTGCACGATCCTGAGCCCTGTCTTGCGCTCGTCTGGCAGGTTATTGCTGTACCACCGGACCATATCGTCGAACTTCGGTATCTTGCCCGTGGGTTTACCGCTTTCCACATCAACGGCTTCTGCCTGGGCGAGAGAGACACGCGAGAGGGACTTGATTTGGCGCGGGAAATACGGCGTAGACGGGCCAAAGTTCGAAAGACCTATCGAGGTAGGATCGATTGAGGAAAGCGACGAAAGAGCGCGGACGGCAGCGAGCCAGCTAATCACGCATTTCAGACGAATAGCCTATGTAGTAGCGGGCGGCGAGTCAGAAGCTCACCATTCTCGGCGGTCCTCTTTCGGGATTTCAAGCATGCGAACGTCGGTGAATATTCGCCCGTCCACGTACTCCATTACATAGAAGGGCGTGCCAATCACTTGCGAGTCCTCGCATAGTACGATCGGCTTCGGTACGGGTACGCGGTCCTCCGGGCGAACGGACGGGTTGGTGTTATGTCTCTGGAGGGCATCAAGGATTGCGTATTCGCGCTCAACCTGATGTGCTGTTTTGGATAAGAGAGCTCCTGCTGGCTTCTTCCGCAGAACAAAGCGAGTGTTGCTATATGACCGAAATGAGATCAAGTGCAGTAGTACATAGCAAACTGTGCTTACGCGGCGTCTGTCAGGAAATACGTAGGGTTAGACTTGCAAGATCCATGTAATTCTTAGACGCAGATAAGCAAATAGTAGACTGAGGTTTACCTGTCCAAACTGCACGAACTCTTCAGCATCTAACAGGTCCAGTATGATACATGGGACGTACCTTGAACTGCTTCACGACTACCGGACTCTTGATGGCTTTTACATGCTCACTGAAGTACGCATTAAGCCGGCCAACGTCGATATTTGCGCGCACTTCGCCATACTCTCCACCAATTTGCTTGAGGCTCGAGCTCGACATGAGTGCGGCTCTTGAGGTGAGAAGTACAGGAGCAGACGCTTCTCTTTAAACACCCGGCATTTCATAGCCGGCCGGCAGACACAACCCCGGGTTCCGAATTTTACATCCGCGTGTTTCTCGAAACGAATCCGATGCTATTCCTTCGGTACATTGCATAGAAGACGTAACGTAGATCATGAGTCTGAGTGGGGGGTCAAGAGAGCGGTGCGTAGACAGACTACGCGAGAATATATGAATGCTATAGTAATATAAAGTAATGAGATGATGCCAGGAATTACTTTTGACGTGGGTGTCTAAGTGCGTGAATAAGGAAAGGACGACATGCGTGGACAGAGCAAATGATGGCGTGCAAAAGAGGTGTAAGAGAACGAAGAGAGTAGTAAGAGCAAGAAGATAGGGAGTAAGCGATCATCTAATCCTTCTTCTCCTTGTTCTCCTCGGGAGCAGCCTCTGATGACGAGGCATTGTTCTCAGCATTGCGCTTCTCGTACACTTTCTGGAAAAGACCGAGCGACGCCTGCTGGGTCTCGTCGATCTTCTCCTTGATGGTCTCCGCGGTCAGGGATGCATCACCGGCTTGGCCCTTGGAGGCAAGCTCGCGCAGCTCGCTGACGAGCTTCGTCACCTTCTCCTTCTCCGCCGCATCAAGTTGGTCCTTGAACTCGTTCATGGCTAGAAGGAAACATGTCAGTATTCATTAAGACATGATAAGATGCGAAAACATACCCTTCTCGGTGTCGTGGCAGATGGACTCGGCCTTGTTCGACTCTTCGATGACCTGCTTGCGCTCTTTGTCACTCTCAGCGTACTGCTCAGCGTCCGAAACCATCTTCTCGATGTCCTTGTCGCTAAGACCGGATGACGAGGCAATGGTCATGGACTGATCCTTGTTCGTCGCCTTGTCTAGATGGGAGTCAGACAATGTCCCAATTAACGATACAAGATCACTCACCCTTGGCCGAAACGTTCACAATACCGTCGGCGTCAATGTCGAAGGTGATCTCGATCTGGGGGACACCCTTGGGTGCAGGTGGGATACCGACGAGGTTGAAGTTACCAAGGAGCTTGTTATCACGGACAAGCTCACGTTCACCCTGGTAGATCTTGACTTCAATGGCAGTCTGACCATCGGCAGCAGTCGAGAAAGTCTGCGACTTCTTCGTCGGGATCGTCGTGTTGCGGGAGATGAGCTTCGTCATGATACCACCAAGAGTCTCGATACCAAGAGAAAGGGGGGTAACATCGAGCAAGAGAATGTCCGTAACGTTACCGGCGAGCACACCAGCCTGGATAGACGCGCCGATAGCGACAGCCTCATCGGGGTTGACACCCTTGCTCGGCTCGCGACCGAACACACCCTTGACCGTGTCGACGACCTTAGGCATGCGCGTCATACCACCAACAAGAATGACCTCGTCCACCTCAGATGCTTTCACACCGGCGTCCGCAAGGGCCTTCTTGCACGGGTCGATCGTACGCTGCACGAGCGGGTTAACAAGACTCTCGAACTGGCTGCGAAGGAGCTTAATGTTGATGTGCTTCGGGCCTGAAGCGTCCGCAGTGATAAAAGGCAAGTTGATCTCAGTCTGAGAAGTAGACGAGAGCTCAATCTTGGCCTTCTCTGCGGCCTCACGGATTCGCTGAATAGCCATACGGTCCGCGCCAAGGTCAGAGCCGCTCTCCTTCTTGAACTCCTTGAGAATGTGTTCCACAAGCGTGACATCGAAGTCCTCGCCTCCAAGATGAGTGTCACCATTCGTCGACTTGACCTCGAAAACACCTTTCTGCATCTCAAGGATGGAAATATCGAAAGTTCCACCCCCAAGGTCGTAGACGGCGATGACGCTCGAGTCTGCGCGGTCCATACCGTACGCAAGGGCAGCGGCCGTTGGCTCGTTGATCACACGAAGCACGTCCAAACCAGCAATCTGACCGGCATCCTTCGTAGCCTGGCGCTGAGCATCATTGAAGTAGGCCGGAACAGTGATGACGGCGTGGCTACGATGTGCACTCGTTAGAAGATGTCGACCGCACAACGACCGCGCTACTCACTTGACCTTTTTGTTGAGGTATGCCTCCGCGGTTTGACGCATTTTCACGAGCACCATCGAGGACAGCTCCTCAGCTGACTGAGGGAAAAGATGAGAATGGCTCGCAGGATTGCTGACAAATGACATACGTAGAGCTGGTTTTTCCCCTCCTGCTCAATCTGCACAGCTGGCCGACCATCCGGACGGCCAATGATAGCGAATGGCCAGTGCTCCATGTCAGACTTGACTTCCTTGTCCTTGAACTGGCGACCGATAAGACGTTTGAAACCGAAGACCGTGTTCTGGGAGTTGACGACAGCCTGACGCTTGGCCGGAAGACCGACGAGTCGCTCTCCATGTTTGGTGAAGGCAACTACCGAGGGCGTCGTCCGGTTGCCCTCTGCGTTCTCAATCACTCGCGCGGTCTTTCCCTCCATGACAGAGACACAGGAGTTGGTAGTTCCCAAGTCAATACCAATGACGGGGCCGTTGACCTTGCTGTTCATGTTTCGTGCAATCATCGACCGCGGGATTTGCTGCAAAGGACATTAGATATGACATTATATCAACGGAAACAGCGTGCACACTAACCGCGAATGCGCCTGAGCGCATGGCTGAAGAGCGGATGGAACGAGCGGCGAACATGGTTGTCGAAGAGCAAGAGTGGACGGTAAAACGGGACGCTCACGCCAATTTTTTTAACGTTCCCGGTTGGCTAAGTTCACACGGTCAGCGGACCAATGCGGACACGCAGAAAAGTATGTAATCATATTGCATCCTGCTTTTTTCTCCGGCTTTCCTTTCAGTTCTCTGTGTGAAAGCGTTCCTAAGCAGGACGCAGTTTGCCATCCTCATAAATAATCCTCCTGAAACATGCTCTAAGACACTTGCAATTTCTGAATTAATGCGGAGAAGTGCGGCGATTGCAGCTTAGTCTTTTACCTCGCTTGGACCTGTGGTAATCGCCAATGACTTACGCTGACTAAATATAATGCTCTTTTGAATATGACTGCTAGAATTGTTGCCTTCGTTATTATCATTGCTATATTCAAGAATGCATAGTAGCGGGACTCGAGAGTGCATCTGCCGTGGCCTCGGGGCTATTGGCTCAAGTTGCACTATATTTATCCTACCTTCGGCGGGGCCTCGTAACTAATTGTGAGGGACTCACGCTCAGTGAACCCGTCATGATCGGAGGTTTGATGTAAACTCGTCCTTTCCACTGTTCTTTCTGAGGTCGAAAGAGCTATGTTACAGGGGCAAATAATCACCACTGAATTTGAATAGATATTCAAAGACTTAGAGGGTTCTTTTTGGGAAATACGTTCACTAGGCAACTTCGGCGGCTTCAACTTGACAGAATCGCATATTAGACGAATTGCCTAGGATATAGCCAAGCAGGAGATCTTGTGGACTGTGTCTGATCTTTTCAAACTAAATAGGAGTCGGGTCCCTGGGACTTCCACGAGATAATCCTGGACGAAATCATCAAGGATCAAGATACGTGTTATTGATAAACGTTATCGTGCAATTGTAAGTATAAAATCAAGGATGAAATCGACTCGCAATCCAAATCTCCTCCCAAGTTTCCGCCAAGCCAAGTTGCCCCGCCAAAAGTTACGCGTCATGAATTCGCGCGCTACGCGATGCGTGTCCTCGCATTTTACATAATCGGATACACGCTCCGTGCCGATCCCGTGACCGCCGACGGCTGTAAACCCATGCGGAAGACGCTCAGCGCCAGGCCTATTATTGGGCGCGCAGAGCGGCCTAAAACCTTTCTTCATTTCCGCCTCAGTGCGATGTGTTCTCCTCTTCCCTAACCACCCACCTCATTATGCCGAACGGATTGACGCGTCATGTTAGCCTCAGCGCTGGAACATGGGTTTTGGAGACGCTCGTGAAGCACTACTTCGAGCAGCTGTTCAAGGACTCGGACAGGGTCGTCGGGACAGAGGCATCGGCAACCAATGGCACAAGTGGAGACCTACGACGCGATGAGCTGCTTTATGCTGAGGCCTTTCACATTGTCAAGGTATGCTCGTACGGTTTAGCGGGGGTTCCTTTCTCTGAATTAATGTCATTCAGTCATTTCTAGACGCGTCTACGCAGTATGTCCTCTTCGCTCGAACAACGCCACTAAATTGAAATTTTGTGGCAGACATACAGTCGAGGAGCTTCAACAATTCTCTAATACGCATACTCCAAGTCTGCCTTGGATGCACGTCGTACGGGTGCTAGTGCCAATGGCCTGCTGCGATGAGGCCGCAACATATCTCATCCGGGCATTAGGAGGGGAGGAGAAAACTAGACAAGTCGTCGGTGGGACGAAGTGGTGGCAAGTACGCGGCGTCAGGGGGTAAGCTGAATCACCTTACGCGCTACCGATGTCTAATCCTGCTGCCAAGTGTCGACGCACAGTGGATCGTTGCTAAAAAGGACTATCACCAAGCGCTTAAGCGGAAAAAGCAACAAGAACAGGCAGAGCAGCTGCGGAAGGGAGCTTCAGAGAATGTTGAAGAGGACGAGGAAGCGGTGTATGGTCCTGAAATGGACGAGTTAAGGTGTATTCTACATTTTCACGGTGGTGGCTATTATTTCGGCAGTGTTGACCAAGAGAGGTAGGCTATGGGACCCATTAACTGTAAAAATGGTCTTACTAAGCGATTTGACAGATACTGCATCCAACGCTTGGCCCGGAAAAATGGCTGCCGTCTCCTTGCTATAAATTATCGACTTTCACCTCAGTATCCCTTTCCTTGTGCTATCCAGGACGCACTGGCTTCTTGTGCGTTTGATCACCCATACATTAACGACTTCTCATGACTTTTTCTTCAGATTTGTATCTAATTCGCCCTCCTCCCGGCTCACTTCACAAACCTGTCAATCCTGCACATATTGTCGTATCAGGCGACTCGGCTGGGGGCGGACTGACTTTCGCCTTGCTTCAGGTTCTCCGCGATACCGGTCTTCCCCTACCTGCAGGAGGTGTGCTTATTTCACCTTGGTGTGATTTAACGCATTCCTTCCCCAGTATACACACGAATACGGATACGGACGTCATCCCCAAGTACGGCCTGTCTATATATAAGCCTTCATCGTTATGGCCGCCCCCATCAGAAGCTCTGACGGACAAGGTGCAAGCGAGTCTACGCACGCGTATCAAACAGCTAGCGCACCAGTATTCCGAAGAGAGCGAAAAAGTGTCTGAAGCGAATGAACTCCAGAAATCGCCGAGCTTTTGGAGACGAAAGTTCTCTATAGGTAACCGCGACAAGCACGAAGGCAAGAGCGCGTCCAAAGAACGCGGAAGATCACATCTCCCTGAGAAACATACACTGGCTGATGATGCACGCACTGGCGATGTTCGCGCCTCCGCGGTGGCGCACTCACGATCGCGCTCCCAGGCGGGTGATGATGGTGACGAAGAGGATGTGAAAATTGGCGCGACGGCGCCGCTACCAGTTGCTGATCAAGTGTCAGAGCAGCTGTTAGCCGTTACCACGGAAGCAGGCGAAAAGCTGGAAGTGCACGATCAGGTGCACATGTACGCGCCCAACAATCTTCTGGCTCACCCGCTTGTAAGCCCTGCGTTTTCGTACTTGGGCGGACTGCCACCACTGTATATTATTGCGAGCGACGCGGAGGTTCTGAGGGATGAGATCATTTACAGGTTTGTCTTATTCACTGTTTATGAAAATCTGCATTCTGGCCACGGTTTCTTACTAAATTGTGTATATGTTTAGTGCACACAAGGCTGCGCATCCAGAGCGTTACCCGGTCAAGCCCGAAGCAAAGGAGCTATATCCTAAACTTCAGGGAATAGAGGACCGCTGTGCACCGACGAAGGTACATCTTCAGGTTTACGATCGTCAGTCATTTTTCCTTACCTGTTCTTTTTTGTTCACCGATGAGTTAACGTATTTAATTTTGTAAAACAGAAACCGCTCATGTCCTCCCAGTCCTCTTTTCATTTTGCACGCCAGCCAAGTTCTGCTTTCGTGCCATGGCGTCGTTTACAAAATATGTTACCGGTTCTCTCCCCGGTTCGCTGACGCCGGACAACGATGTCGCGAATGCAAGTCTTCCGGCGAAGTTGTACACTCGGAGGTCACTTTCTGTCACGGTTCCGAGGAGGATGTCAATGATCCGGAACACGAAACGACGATCGACATATTCACCGAACTCAAGTCAGGAGCACTCACCAGCTGCCACTCCCACAGATGAGTCTAGCGTTCATACAGGCGGTGGCAGTTCTCGTCCTTCGACGTCTGCCCATTCGGATAATCCATCTGCAGTGCAGACTGAAGGCCCGCAATACGCTGGAGACCCAGCTGTCTATCTACGAACCGAGGCTGGACCATCTTCGCTGCCCTTTGTGGATAACATGATCCGCGAACGCGTCTCGATCAGAGGGGAGCTTCGCGTCTTGGAGCCCGAGTCCGAGCTTGCCGCGTGCAGAATGCCCCCAGAGCGCGTCGGCGTGGTAGGCGAGCTCACGCTCAGGCGGTACATCGAGGGTCGGTCGAAGTGGGACGAGAAGTTCGCGCGCACGATTAAGCACATCTCGAAGCGACGCGTGCGGAACTTGGATATCGCGAGGAAGGAAACGGTGCGCAACGTCGAGCAGCTGCAGATGCACTTTTTCCAAGACGCACATGGGGAACAGGTCATGGCTGCCGAACCGGTGGGAGTGAAGGAAGGTCTGCGCCGGTCCGCGGCAAGTTGGGCGTGGGCATGGGCGCTGGACGGTGCTGAGCGCCCACCGCCTAGCAGTATTGTTGCACGTCGCGACACAGAAGAGGCGCGTCGACTCAGTAAGATTGCGGACCAGCCGACAGACGGGGACGACCAACGCTTAAGCGGGAACAATTTATGGTCATTCTTGGTCAACCGGCTGAGTCTGGAGAAGACGGAAGCGCAAGCCGAGCAGAGGACGGCGGATGCCGATAGTCCCCCTCGACAGCCGCTGTCGCCGAGCGCGCAAGCCAGTACGCACAGATCGTTTTTTAAAGCCCCGAGAATGAGACCGAGCACGTCGACGGGGTTGGGGAGGAGGTCCATTTCGAAATTCTTGAGCGCATCAGGGAAGTCATTTCGACGTGATGAGAGGGAGGACGCTGTAGATGGTGAGCAAACGGCCTCGGAACTCGGTGTCCTGGGTCGTGTGAGATCACACTAGTCACTGCGCTGCCGTTTGAGAGACGTTTGGAACATAAGAGACTGTTTGTAGACTACAACATGTACTACGGTCATCGTAAGGTTCTTATAATTGTGTTACAGTTGTGTATATGTCTCTAGTTAGATGGCTTCGGCTTTCACTATGTACTTGACCGACCAACGACGGTGCGCAAGCAGTACAGTGTGTGTACTCAGCCAATTATTTACCTCGGAGCCTTTCCGCATCCACGGTGCGTAGGCCCGGACTTTTTCCAGCGCAGCATTCCACGTCGATCATTATAGTCTTTTCTCACGGAGCACAATGCTTTTGTTCTCGCCCAAAAAGGGTGCTCTCCATTTCGTTCCACAGCCCGGAGGCCCAAACCCCACAGCGCGAGGGCTTATAGTCTCCCCTCCCACATCAACGGAAGCAAATCCACCCCTCTTTCGCACCCACCACCTCTGTGTACAGGCATTTGGTCCGCCGCAATTTGAGAATGACTTGAAGTATGCGCGGTGCAGCTGCCAGTGGGGCTGATCGAAGGGTTCGAGGCTCATGACGGTCTCGGCGCGTTATGGACGCGTTTTTGTCGTTCACTGGTATGGAAACATATGATAGGGAAGAGTTTTCCTGGAAAGGTCCGCTTCCGAACGCGTCTTGGCTCTTGAGGGCATTCAAGGCTTAGGGGTCGGCGCTTTGGAGTCAACGGGCTGAGGTGGCACCGACGATGAGTCTGTACGTGGATTACGCCCATGTTTGCGAGCACAAGCCAGAGAAGTGAGTTTATTCGGGCTGTCGGGAGGAGAGAGTTTAAACTGAATTTGTTTACAGAGAAGTCAAGTGCGCTTTTGACCGTCAAAACGTCAAGAGGATATGTGTTCGCTAGTTTCGGCGACTTGTCGAAGATCGGTTAGTTTTCTGGTTGGTATCCGCTCTCCATCTCGTCAAGGAGCTTCTCATACAGTGTTACAGAACCCACCGGGAGCGGGGAGCCCGAAAGCTTAAACTGAGTTGCAATGGGCGATTCTAAGGATTTCAATACACTGCGATTGATATGTGGGTCGCTCTTGATCACAAAGTAGCTGCCAGTCAAACTAACTTTTAAACTTGTTTCATAGTTATCAAACATGGGACGCTCGCCGTTATGGTCCTTTAAGACAGAATATAGAGTTTATTTGATGTGGTACCAGCAAAAAACAGTGGAGTGGCACGCAACGACCACTGCCTATATGCACCTCACTCAAAGCGGATCAGGCTATTATTGTGATTTTGGGCGTATAGTGCCGAGGCATTTCGCCCCAAAGCAATCAGTACTGCGGCCCTTCTACCGCGGAAATCCAAAGTGGCGTCCGTCTGATGCTCTATGGAGTGCGGGATTTTTGTAGTTGCGGTTTCTCGTTTTGCAATACGCCAAGGAGCAGATGGAGCGTGATACGCGTGCTCCTAAGCAAGTATAGGAACATGGAAGGGATTCACCGTTTCACTTCGCACATGTGGTTGTGCCTATTCAACCTGACATAACCTTCTGTAAGTCCTGCGGCTTTGCTACGCGACTGTGGCTAAAACTGTACGCTTCAGGCTCAAGGCTCAAAATTTTTTGCCAAGGAACATGCTCCACAAAGCGAGGCACTAATTTGTTACACTTGTCGAATGCGCCACCAAACCATAAGGCTCAGTGCGAGCACTTCTGGCCGTAGCCCGCTAATAACACGCCGGTGTGGCGTCACCCGATCAATGGTGAGCACTTCTTGCAAGACAGGCCGCATGGTCTGCGTCTTTACTTCTCGACGGAACTCCGTTCTGGGCTCACCGACACGACCGGTTTCGTGGCCGCGACTATCCAATATCGGCCTATCCTTTCTCTAAAGCAATTTGCTTTTTTATTCAGTTCACTTATCAACACGTCTCGCCTTCGTCTGTGCTTGTACTCTCATTTTGGCTGTCTACTTCACGTAGTTTGAAGGCTAATCCGAGTTTATAGGACCCGGACCCTTGCTGTGCAGTGCTCTTTGAAGCTTCCTAATGAGGAAATGCATCCGAATTTCAATGCGTTTTCCAGATCTGGTAAACGTCAACGGCCGTTCGTCAGTGACAAAACAGACTCATTGGCACGGACAAGACTGCTGCTGACGTCGACGACTCGAATAAACCATCTTGGTATCATCTGTCGCTTATGCTGGCTTTCTGGTCGGACTATTCGCTGCTGTTTGACAGGTCCAGAGATGGGCCCGCTTCGCGCAGGTTCTACTGGGCGAAGACTGGCCTTCTCGGCTCCAATCCCCGCCTTACTCTGTACGGCCGCGTCTTTCGACACGGCCAAAAGCAGAATCTCGGAGATCGTGACGATCAAGCAGCGGACTGGGCTGGTGTTTTAGCATGACGTTTGATTGATTGATGACCAGGGAGTAGCTCCTGTTAATCGAAGACGTCGACCTGGGCTCCGAACTCGATGAGACGAATACATGTCGGGTTTAGTCATGTCGGCCGGCTCTGGCTTCATCGAGGGTTTTACTATCGATTTTCCGCGGCGCTGGGCGCACGCAAGCGCTGATCATTCCTTCGTAACCTCGTCGTGGTTCGGGCTGACTTCTCCAATACCTCCACGGGCAGCGGGCGGGGGCGACGTGCTCGCCTAGCCGATGCGAACCCGCTTTCCTAGCCATTGAACGTACCAAATCGAGTTCATAGCTTGAGACGAGCTGAGGTTTCGAATTACGCCAAAATCCGGAATTTGATGGTTGTTCGTCGACCCGTCGTGTTAGGAAGCTCCCCGGCCCCTTCCTCGGCGCGCCCCTTCCTTTTTCGCTAGTTCCATACGCGCAAGGTTCCCAGACGTGCCCACGGCCGGTCCGTTTTCGGTTCAAAGTGGAATCCCGATTAGGAAAGAGGAAACTAGTGTCCCGTTTGGGATCGTTCCCTACTAGGCAGTCCTTGAGTTGCGCTTATGAGCTGTTTGATTTTTGCTTCCGTCAGGATTTGGATCAATCGTTCAAGTTGTCGTACATAAATATGTGCTTGCTCGGCCTTGTCTTCCTCAGTCCAGCCTCCTTACCGCGCGCCAGCTCTTCGCTTGTAACATAGCGGCTGACCACTCTCATTCTCTTCGATTGTCTCTATAATCATGCGCTGCCTTTCCATCCTCAGTGTACTCGCAATCGCCTCCGCAGGTGAGTTCATCGCGGTATATTTTGAGGAGCTCATTTCTAACTTGACTTGTTCTGCAGTCTTCGCGGCTCCATTGCCCAATCCTGAAGCCGGCTGTGGCAAATTCTGTATTCGCATTCGTGTGAGTTATTCTACCATAACCCCCCCTACGACATTTTCTAACAAGTTTCGCTTTCAGGATGCCAACCCCCAACCGATAAGCGCACCTGAACCCGTCGTCAAGCGCGATCCTGAGGCTGCCCCGGAGCCCGGCTGCGGCAAGTTCTGCAGTCGCGAAGCTGAGCCCGAGCATGTCGCTGTGCCCGAGCCCGTTGAGGAGCGTGGCTGTGGCAAATTCTGCATCCGCGAGGCAGAGGCCGAGCCTGAACCCGTCCCCGAACCTGAACCTGTAGAGGAACGCGGTTGCGGCAAATTCTGTATTCGTGAAGCCGCGGCTGAGCCCGAACCCGTCCCTGAGCCCGAGCCTATTGAGGAGCGTGGCTGCGGCAAGTTTTGCAGTCGCGCGGCAGAGCCTGAGCCCGTACCCGAGCCGACTGCTGAGCCCGAACCTGGCTGCGGCAAGTTCTGCATTCGCGCGGCTGAAGCGGATCCTGAGCCCGTACTACCTACGGTTGCACGCGAGGACTAAATGGCCGATATCCCGACCCGCCCTCGCAGCTTGCACATCACCCACCTAATTTATTACGGATTCCCTCAGCATATTCCTCGCCTTGCGTTACACCATTACTCCTTCCCTTATTCCACCAAATCGACTCGCCCCGCGGAGACATCCCTGATCGCGCCGCATGCCCGCCGCTCTAATACTATTGCGCGTATCTATTCCTTTCGCCTTCACTACGCTCCTTCGCCCGTCCCCTTTTCTCCGACCTCCTGCCATCTTGTTGTCTCGGCCGTTTTGCGGCCTATTACCTCATCTCTTGCTCTCGGATATGTTATGTTTTGACACCCACTTTTTCCCGCTGTCGTTCTCATTGCTTGGTCAAGAGATCCCACTGGTCCTCCGTTCTCCGTCATTTTCCCCTCCCGGACAGTATATACTTCCCTTCATTTTTTGTGTGTCCGACGTCTCGCCTTGCGCCCCCCATTGCTCTGCCCACGCTGTAACTCTAGACCTGTTTTATCCATATCTTGGTGCTTTCGTTTGTCGTATCAATCTTGTGTGTATCAATAAGCCATAGAACGCATAAACATATTATTTGCAACCGTAGTTTGAGGGTGTTTTTTGTCTGTCCGCCGAATCCTTAAGCTTGTTGTTTTCCTCGACTTTGATTTTGTTATTCGACCTTTGAATCTTGATCTCTGATCTCTGACTCTGGAACGCCACCAGATGGGTGTTTGTTCCGCGGCCGATATTAGTATACATACGTAAGTAAGAAAAACACGACGACTGCGCCTCACCGGTCGCGCAGGTGAAAATTACATGGCGTGGGTATCAGCCTAACAGCGGCCTGAAATTCGGGGTATTTGAGTCTCCGGAACCAGGAAGACACGCTTTGGCCAAGCAGTGTTTAGGCGAGCGAGCGGCGCTCCCAGCGCTGTGGGTGGGAGGGACCCCCGAGAGATCGTTGGTACTCTTGTTCGAATATGTTTTTTTTGCGGTGCGAGTTGTGCTATGGATTTTTGGGAATGGTGTAACAGTTTTGGAAAGCTGATTGAAAAGAAAATGGATTGTCTATAAAATAGCCTCAATATTGCTAGTATTATGCTCAGACCCGGCCGCATACAATACACGAAGTCGAGCTCCAGCGAGGTCTCTGAGCCACTAGGTCCCGAGTAGTTTTATTTTCAAGCGTGATTTGGAACTATTCCTCCATGCATACATATGTATCAGAAATGAACCCGCTGGTACAAAAGCTCAAAAATTGACGTACTTTGAAGCTATGGACAGATAATTCTTATCGGTACTGCTCTTCCGATTGTCGTTTTCAGGCAAAACGACATGGCTCTTTCCATGTTTTGGATCTGTTTAGCGAAAAAGCTGCGTGAATATGCACATGGGGGCTTGTACTTGCGAATTTTATTTATCCAGGAGAAAGTTCTTGTTGGAGGAAAAAGGATCGACGGTAAGCAAGCCAAAACGAGCAAGAGCGAGCACAACCGATATTATAGGGCCTGGCCCGGACGCGTCGCCGACATCGGACGACTCGCTTGTACGCGACGCCGACGACATACCACCATGAACTCCTATCCTGCGGAGCTGCTCGTGCAGCTCGCGCCGGTTATGTTTGTCGCTGGGCTCGAGGGCCCTCGGCAGCCCCCCGCCAGTGTCGAGGGCGCGACTTCTCCGACGCTGGCAGTGCCATCGAAGCGGGCCAACCCTCCAGACCACTTCGCGCAGCTTTCGCATCGACTGCGCGAGATGTTCGGCGCGCAAAGGAAGCCTGCTATCTGGGTCCCAGAAGCGGCCAGGAAGAGCAAGGTTTTCCAGGTCGTTCTCGTAGACAAGGTACGCACGAAGTTAAATTGCGACCAAGCTCCCTTTGTTGATTAAAGTACCACCAGTCTCTGCAATTTCCTCCGCGCAAGATTCCAGACCCAGCGTCCTCGCAGCCCCCGCATTCTCCGCTCTCTCCGCTTACCCCATCATCACCGCTTCACCCGGATGGACTTGTCGCACCCATATGGATCCGCAAGCACACCTCGCTCGTCCCCGCCGTTTTCGTCCTTTTCCTGCGTCTATTCGAGCACCCGACGCCGATGACTGCTCCGCGCTCACCATTGGAGCCAGATGGCCCGGATGTGCAGAAAGAAAGAGAGGAAAGGGAGAAAGAGGAACGACGACGCGACACGGAGCTTGCGAAGGAGATTGCCGATCGGAAGAAGAGCACGAATGAACGAGGGATGAAGCTCACCGTCGTGCTAATGGCAAGCCGTAAAATGCTTGACGATCCGACGCTTGACGGCCGGCTCACTTTCGTCCGACGGTTGAGCGGACTCGACTCGCGCGCGGCGTTGTTCG
The DNA here is from genome assembly GCA_024195185.1 of Coniferiporia weirii. Lineage (NCBI taxonomy): Eukaryota > Fungi > Basidiomycota > Agaricomycetes > Hymenochaetales > Hymenochaetaceae > Coniferiporia > Coniferiporia weirii. Next base: position 39,245 of record JAKOPK010000112.1, read on the forward strand.
TCCTGAGCCCCGTGACCCAGTCGGAACTCGCAGAATTTATCAAGAGGTACGCGTACTGAGTCTTTATTCGTGCATGTCTAACTGTATGTGCAGTCTCCAACAGGCCCTCTTTGACCCTGCACTCGAATACTACACGACACACTCCAAGCGCGTTCGGCGCAAACGCAATCGGCACGCACAGGCGAGTTCGGCCACAGGGATAGTCTACCCGCACGGAATCGTTAATGCGTCGGCACGTCCTCTGCCACTCCGCCCGGAAGGGTGGACCGTACGTTATGAGTACAAGATGGCATGCTTCGCGGAATTTCGAGGTGAGGATGAGGTGGCGCTGAAGTCCGTTCTCCCTGCTCTTTCGGTTAAGAGGGCGAGGTATTAATGTCACCCTGCAGACATTACCAGGACGCGTATGCGACACTGATGATCATGTTCGGCTCGCCTGCAATCCTCCAACCACGGACGAAGCGCTGGGCCGAGGCGAAAGTGCTGGCTGACTGCATTAACATCAAGGTGCGAATCGCATATCGACTCATCCTATTTATCGGTGTGATGGACGGGATTTATGCTGTCAGATCTGTAAGTTGTTCTTGTACAACTCGGAGCATGCGCTGGCGCTCTCCCAGCACAATGCGCACACCCGACGCTTCTGCGATCTTTCTTCGCGCGTGTGGGGTATTGGGGAAGACACATTCGAGTACTGGAGCTGGTTAGCAAGACAGTATGTCTGCTAATGTGTTTGTGCCTCCAATTATTTTTTTGACATTCGTGAACCTCTCAGGCATCGCATTTTCGCCGAGCTTTTAGAACAGGGCACCCATTTTTCTCTTACCATCCCGACACATCTTCCTCCACCCCCAATCACAGCGACGCCCACACAGCCGCAGCAGGAAATCGACGCACTGCGAATTCCTGGCGTCAATCCAAGTACTGCACTGATGCACCCCGGATTTTATTATTATGTTGCTGCTGAGTGCACGGAACGACGCAGATTGAGGTTCCTTGCCGCCCTGGACGCAGAGGTACGGGAATCTCTAGTTCAATAGAACTTTGTCCCGTCTATCTCTACTGACACAAACTCTGGGAACGCAGCAAGCAGCGACTCAGCTTCCTGGCTTTCAGAATGAAAAAAGGGTTGACCATCTGGCAAACACACTTGAGGTGAGTGCCTACCCCATTGATTTTCGCCGATTTACCCGTTACAAAATTTCTAATTGACCTTATTCAGTTGTACACGAAATCCTACGAGTTGTTCAAGAAGTATAGTTCGGCCCCGGCTGCTGCACAGAATCAAATGCAGGGGCGGTTCACTGTATGGATAGCGTATCGGATCGCACAGACATACTACGAATCTGGTAAATTTGAAATGGCTGTGAGGTGGGATTTCCTGGTCTTGGCTTTGGTTCCTCTCGCTGACGGGAATGCATATTTCAAGGTTCTTTGAACGCATTGCAAGGACTTACGGCCGTGAGAAGTGGGGATCCGTACTGCATCCTCTTCTTTCAACCTGGTACACCTGCGCTCAGAAGCTGGGAGACGTGGAAATGAGTGTCCGACTGCTGGTCGAAATGATCGCGAGGGGGCATGGTGTAACCCGTATGTCATTGGAATGCTCACGCAAGCTACCTATCTTATCATTTATTTTGTTATCTAGGCGAATCGGACCCGCAAGACGAGGAAGATTCGGTCGCGGAAGATCTGCACGCTATTCTCAGAGTGAGTGTATAAGTGTAGGAAAGAAGTAGAAACAAACTGATCTGGCCTCGAACTCAGAGTACTGTTCCGTCTTCGAGTGACCCCATAGTGGTAGATCTGACGGATAGTGAACCATTGTGTATGCTCTTCATACATACCCGTCATTCGCTGCATTCAATGCTGATCATAATATTTTGCAGTCAATGCCTCCGTCGTTTTTTGGGTTCCTGAGGTCAAGCTCAGTGAACAAGTGTCGTTTCAAATCAGCCTCAGCCTACCTGGGGACGTCGTTCTTTCGGAGCTTCCTATAACCACCCTTAGGATTTACTGCTCGGATAATTCTGCGCCCATTATCGTCGAACATGTCGCCTCGGAGGACGATCCAGATCAGATAGTCCGCCGAGTTGACGTAGGGCATCTGTCATTACCGCTTGCAGACGCCACCGGTAAACAGGTGCGCGCAAACCTCCGTTGGCGGCGGCGGGAGGCCACGCTTGTGCTAGCTGGGACTCTGTCTACGAGCATCCCTCAAGAACTCAAGGTACTTCGCAAACGTTTAAATAAAAAAATTCCTATTGAATTGGCTATGCTTTTCGACTGTAGTTCACTAGAGCCGAGCTTTGTATCTCGGAGGGAAGTTGGAACATCGAGCTTCCATTTAATCTCGGCCGTCGACGAGACGCGTCCGTCTCCTGTCCGACGTGGTTGATTTCCACTCACCCTGTGCTGTTCATCCCTATCCGCCGCAGCAACGTATCATCCGCAATGTCAGCCATTGTCTCCTTGTTCTCCCTTGCGCTTGTTCTGACAACGGCCACCAAGTGTCAAGCATCGGCCGCACCAGGTTGATGTCTCCTTTTCTCACCGCCCTCCGGCATATTTGGACGAGTCCTATCCAATTAGCATTGACGTCACTAATAACGACGATAAAGAACTAGAATTCTCCCTGGATGTGCTCTTGCAACCTGGGGATGACGATTCCGGTAAGTTATTTTATCAGTAATTATCTTTGGAGGAAGGTGACCACCGATTTGAATCCGTTGCCAGTGAATCACATAATTGTAGACGACCAGGAATCGGCTGGCTTGATCAAGGGCATTTCATTCGGGACTCTACACCCCGGTGCCACAGCATGCAAGACCCTGCGGCTCGCGAGCACGGGGACTGCGGGAGAGCGGATGATGGACGTATCCATACAGTCCCGGACCGCAAGATCGGACGCAAGTCTGAACAGCCCAATCAGCCCAACCTCTCCTGCAGATATGAGCGAAGTGTTGCAAACGCTTACTGTCCCGGCTATCTCAGCTTTTTCGGTCAAGCACGAGACGACGTATGCGCGCCGTGTGTCGAGTAAACCTGGACCCGCTGATCTTCATACCTTCGATCCCGATTATTGGGACGATAGCGTCGGGGGGAGGGCGTTTGTAACAACGACGGTCGAGTGCGTTGATTGTATCGGAGCGAGCAGCTTGGAGATAGAAAATATCAAGATCGTAATGGAGGTAAACTGTGTCACGTTTCCCCTGTGGTACATGGCACTGACCTAAAGACAGGAGAACGCACATTCTAAAATTGTCCACTGTTCATTGGACGAGGAGGATTACCCACTAGGTGAGGCACATTCACTCGCACTTGCCCTAAAAAGACTAAAGTACCCCTAGAGCTAGAACCTGGTGACCAGTTCTCTATCGTGTGCGAGCTGAGTATCGCTCCTTCGGAGGATTTCTTTGAGGATAAAGATGCGGTCTTGGCAAAAACGGGTCAATATGTGATTGATTGGAAGAGGTCAGTTGATACCCCTTCCCCGTACATCATACAACTCTGAAGTTAATGTATTGATGGGATTCCAGGTTGTCTTCTAACGGAGATCCGGGGTTGCTTTCAACGACGCGGATTGGTCTCCCGATCCTCAAGCCCCCACCGGACGGGTTAATCGCTTTGCTCCACGTGCCTCCCCTTGCGCGCCTCCACCAGCCCTTCATGCTCGAGCTTGTTGTATTAAATCACCACCCCACACGCACCGCGTGTCCCGCAGTCTCGCTGGACCTAGAGCCCTCGGAGAGCTTCGTCGTTGCGGGCATCCGAAACGGCCGCTTGCCCACGCTTATTCCCGGAGCTGAAGAGAGGGTGATATGGCGGTTGATCCCGCTCGAATGCGGACCAGCGGTTCTACTTCCCAAAATCAGAGTGATGGACAGGCGTAGGCTGGTCGAGGCTGCGGAGAGTTCGGCGGGCGTACCCCAGGGTGATACAGTACCAGATGATGAAGTGCCTGTGATTGACGTGAGGTGGGATAGACGGGGGTCTGACGGCAGTGACGCCTTAAGGAATAGCCAGGATATTCCTGAGGGAGGGGGCCCGAGGAAAAGTAATACTGACTTGCGATTTACAGTCGTTGTCTCACCATAACAATTGTATGCTGTGAGTATTCATCTCTTGTACAAGTATATTATTAATAGCTAACGACCGATTAGATATGTTGTAGGATATGATTTGTAAGGACGTCTTATTATGAGCTTGATACATAAATGGAACGACAGCGCTTGGGGTAACACCCCATTTCTACAAGGTAGAGCGGCCAGTCGCAAGATGCTTGTTTGCCGCAGTCGCCCTCTTTGGGTTTATTTGCGTGAAAACAGAGCAACCGAAGCAGATGTTACTTGAGCTGATGTTACTTCTGCGGACCGCTAGCCGTCGGTCTACTCGATTTGATATATCATATCTAGTTCCGATCCTTCACGATGCCCCTTTTAGCTCAAGGAGCCTCGTGTACGCAATCTGCACCCAAGAACGCCGCTAGCGTCGGATGCGGCGCGCGCGAGATGTCCGGCCGAACGAGTGTCCAAGAAATGCCTCTCCCTCAATACTGGGCACGTTCCTGCCGACCAGAGATTGAATCGATTGAGAAGCGCAGTAGATGTACCAATATGGGACAATCATGCCAGGAAGCGGGCGAGTGATAAGATGTATCATGCATGTAGCACATGATCGGGTTTAACACAAGATGGGCACCCCCTTCATTTGTCATCATAAGAGGCCGCTGGGTGTATATAAGGGCAGGCATCTGCATTCCCCAGTCATCCTAACCGGTCACAGATCCCCAACGCAAACCAACCCACCAACCCACCCAAGCTCCGTACTATTCACAATGGCCTGCAACTGCGGAACCAACTGCACGTAAGTGGCCCACCGTCGTTACCTGCTTGGTGTGTTCAAGACGCTGATTGTATGCGTCCCCACGCATATTGTCTCCCCCCCCTATGTCCTCCCTCCTAACAGCACCTGCACCAAGGACAGCTGCTCCTGCTCGAGTGCTGGCAGCTGCTGCAAATAAATGCTGGTACGTTCCAAACCTTCATCGATTAGTTCCCCATCTAACCGATTGATGTTAACCGATTGATGTCGCATTTCCCCTCTTTCTCCGATTATGCAAACTTCAAGAACAACGCATTCGGCGCGGTGTGTGCAGGAGTCTGTATATGCATGCGACTGCAAGTAGAGTCTGTCAATGGTGAGCGCACCTCTTCAGGCCTGAGTGCCCCCAATCTGGGAACGGTAAAGCTGACTTTACTTCCGTGTCCTCTCTGCGCCTATCGCACAACCAGACCTGCCTCCCGCTGCCGATTGAGGAACCGATAATTCTTTCATGTGCTTTTAGTTTTGATTCGATGTAAGAAGATGTATGTATCAATTGTCGCGGGTATCTTCAGGCGCTGTGATAAGGAAAGCATCATGTACATTTTCGGAATTTATAAAATTTAAGCAAATCTGTTCCATTTTACGCATCACAAGGTCGTGCCGAAGCTGATATAAGCAGGAGGCTGCTTACCCAACAAAGGGTGGAGGCAGGAGTTCGAACCCGCGTACTGCCGGTGGCGGCCTTCATGAGCATCCATTGATTGGAAGACATTGAACTTTAAAACTAGAATTCAGAGCGCCGGGTCTCCTAAAGAGCAATGAGGATACTTAGTCTGAGTATATGTCATTTCGCGTTTGCGTTAAGTTCGCCGCTGCCAGCCATTGTAGGATTGATAGCAGAGTAGGCAGCCCAGACCCCGCCCGGTCGAGCGCCTAGACCCAAACCATTTGATGTGGAGCATAGTATGAGTAAAGCTAACGCTATACATCGGTCTTAAAACGTACATGACGTCCAGGTACACAGGGGCACTTGATGGTCCAGCTATAGCTGATGCGTGTATCCGGGTACTATTAGCGAGTACGGGCAACGAAGGTGTCGCTCTTTTCTGCAATACCAATATCAACGCGACCCCACGCTCGAAGCACAATGATGTCAGTAGTACATACTGTAACGCCCATATACTTCGTAGGCTTCGGCTTCGGCAAATCTTGAGCTACACGGACGGCTTCGTGAAGTCACGATCTCCATACAGCTCGCGAATTCTCCCCTCACAGGCCTGCATTAGTAGCGTGACAATCCGAAGTCGTACGATCCAGTGAATGTCGATGTATTCTTGTCGCGAGGATAGATGATCTGTGCCGGACTGAACGAAACAGCGATGAATGTATAGGGGATACTAAAGTTTAGTTTAATACCCTCCTTTGGGACATCAAGCGCTCGGTATCAGCAAGACTACATAGGCCGACAAGAGATAGCTTTATCAACGTGTGAACCGAAGCGACTTGATGAGACGCACAATTGCGGCAAGTACGAGAGTGAGCTATACCACAAGCATCATGCTACGAGGAAAAGGCTCAATTCAGTGTCGGCAGGCCTCAAAATCCACATGATCGGCTTGTATGCAGGTCCTTCAAGCCGTCCAGGGAGCGTCAACCAAGCTTCGAAACAAGGAGCCTGAGTCCGGGGATACCAAGGTAGAATCCTGTTTTGAGACCCCCTTTGAGTGTGTTCCCAATAGATCGAACGTCTTCTACTATGGTCGCCGATGTCCTATGATAGCACTTCAATCGCCAGATATTCATGTATAGAAGCCTTCCTTTTACCCCGTTCGCAGCCGAACGAGTCTCCAGTGGCGGCAAATTTTGGAACGGTGCGAGATTTTGTGCCGAACCGCCTCGCGCACGTTATAGTAAACACGAGTTCAGGTGAGAAGAGCTCTTGCATGTAACTGATAAGCACAGTTAAGCCGGCCCTTCCAGATTGTATACAGTTCCTGCGGAAAGTGGCCACTACAGTGAATCTTGAGAAAGGTCTGATCGTGGATGCTCGTCTTCAAAAACTGCTCGGCAAGAGTCAAGGCAAGCTCGCTAACCTTCCCCAATTTGGAAACAATCATATTGCCAGATTAAGCGCATTTGTCAGCAACCTGCATTTATTGAGACCTCCGGGACTCACCGCTCGAATACACGCATACAAGAACTTTCGTGAACGTTCAAATGTTAAGATTATAAGCTCGCAAAGAGAACGTAATTTTTTTTCGAGATATCATTTTTACTAGAAGTGTCAATTCTCACTTCTTCGACTAATTAGTACTACTACCTACTACTAAATTAACAGCGACTTGAGAGCGCACGTATTCAAAAACCGGCATCGTGGCAGCAGATATTACAAGTGAATTAACACGTTCAGGTTAGTGGCGATCCGGCCTTCCTATGTGCGCCGTGTACCTACCCCGCACCACGAACTTGGCGAATATCATACTTCAGTCAGTTGATATGTCTGTGATACAAGACCGTCACTGAATGTGTTGCGGGCACAATTGGCGCACCCTGCTTCCTCGCGCAAGACTCTACGGCCGCATCACCTGCTGCCTTCCGCGAGATTGGCGGCTATACCACGCTGCAAATGTAATATCAGGCACTCCACACCCCCAACTTTGTGTGATCCCTTAGGCCAGCGCTCGGCGACGCCTCAGGGGCCCTAGTCTCGCGAGTCTCGCCACGGTCGTGTACTGTATGGTCCGGTCGTATCCGTTCGTGTACTTTTGAATTGCACAGGCCCACTATTTGCTACCCCGGTGGCCAACTTTCAGCGCTCGCTAGGTATGCTGGAACCTAAGGACCACAAGCCTGAGTGCAATCAAGGCGAAGTTAGGGAAACGATCGACAGACCAAGAGATTATTTCCTTTCCAAAGAGTAAAGCTGCTAGGCGTATCTGTATCCCTCTTGATGAGAAGCCCGGGTTCATCAGGACGACACAAAAGTAATGTGCTTCGCTGTGACGGTTTTAGAATGCCAGAACCGTACAACCTTAAGAGGGAGCATCAGCGTTTCTTAATCTTCCCATTCCAACAGCACTCAGCCTTGGAGAAATCAGGACCAAGACTAGCTTCGTGCTGGTTTCCCGTCAGTAATACGGTCTAAGGCAGTGCCAGAATAGATTTTCCATATCCTTGCAAGGCTTTCTGGGAAGAGGAGCATCCGAGGGGCGCCAGAAGCCGAAAGTCCGTTACCAGGGGTGGTCATGCGGCTACACCGGAGCTGGCTAGCACCACGATTCACTGGAAACCCTTTCCTCCCCACTGATATCAATTTTTGGGATGCAACGGAATCAATCTTTCTCATCAACTCGAAGCACATGAACCATCACTTTCTGCGGTGATGAGGGGAAAAGATGGCACCGCCTGTAGGGAGTTCGGATTCCCGACGGGACGTGCCGCCAGATTTTACGGGTTATGACTCCTGAGCACAGCACAGAGATAGCTCCGGAAGACCAATTTGGGAAACCAAGATAGATGAGAACGAAGGTTTAAAGAACGGAAGTCTGAGGCCTGGAGGATCAGTCGTGATCGAAGTGGGCGCAGCAGACTCACCCCGCCGATTTGAAATAAAGCAAGAAAGTACCCTGCATCGGCGAAACAGCATTAATTGTCCTAGAGAGCACCCGCCGCCGGGAAAAATAAGTAGACTGCCAGCTTCACAAATCAGTCGAGATATTGTGAACTTTCAAAGGCATTTCCCCTTTTCGCAGTGACATCGGAGTTGGAATGAGGATCTGCAAAAAGGCGGGTGCGCATTCTTTCTAATCCATTGCAAAGTGTTAGAGTGGGGGTGAGATCTACAAAAGTCCTGAGAAGAGTTCTAGTATCCAGTCAATAAACACACAGTGAAAGGGCAGTTGAGAAGATAGTAATAATCAGGATTCGTGACTCGGAACAATCACTGATATACTTATACAATGCCTCATGTACCCTTTCAGAAGATTCTCGACAAATACACAAGAGAAAGTATACCGAGATGCGAGACGAGGGCTGCGATCGATGCACAAATGGCATCAAAAGTCAGGAGGGATCTAACGCTGCTCTTGAGGAGACCGATCATTACGCCTTCACCGCTTACCCCAACTCGGGTTCGCGGGGAGGCCGACTCCTGTGCGGCCGAGAGAACCTGGTGCACTTAAACCCGGCTTGAGCGTAAGGTCGAAGTGGTGTCGAATATAGGCAGGGGGCACGACTGAAGGTAGCTTGTATGCGGACCCATCATGACCGGATATCTCAGCGGGGATTTTCGGCATCGCGGGCACGACGTCCGTCGCCGCGCCCGGATCCGGGACAGAAGGTGCGGAAAGGCGCCTAGCGAGTCTGTAGATGTGCGATATTGTAGAGAAGCGGCGTAGTGCCGGCGCATTGCGGGCACGCATGAGTAGGGAGTCGTACGGCGGACCGCTGTTCTCCGTGCTTGGAGTATTGTCTGCATCCAGGTCGGGCGCCTTAATATCGATGACACTGTCCCCGCTCAAAGGCCGCTGCGTTTGTTTGTACGGGTTGTAGTGAGCCTTCTCTACATCCACAGGCACGCGCTTGTCTGGGAAGATGACCGAGAAAAAGCGGGAGTCGTGTCCCTTCTCTATGGATACGGGGATAAAGCGTGACTCATCAAATGTATCTTCAGACTTCACTAGATAATGAGCGTGATGAGCGTTCCGTTGCTCAACGCAAAAGAGTCAAAAGAAAATAGTTTAAGTAAGGATTCTCACAATATTGCGGCAGGCCCATGCCGAAATTGCTGAAGCACACGAGCGCAAGCCCGAGCGTGGCGACAAGTAGGATGAAAGACCCGACCGTCATTACTGCAAAGAACGCGAAGGTTTGGAAGGTCCATCTGTACATCGCGTTCGCAAACATCAAACTCCACGCGGCGACAATTGCCATGCCGATAACGAGAAATGTGATTGACCATAGGCGGTGTTCTCTTCTAAAAGAGTTCCAGCCCTATTTGTTGAGGAAGATACGACATTGCTCGTCAAACGCGAGATACAAGGGGATCACGCAGTGAGGTACGTACAATGACCAGCCAAGGGAATTCAACCTGTGTAAAGGAACGTGTTGGCGTGCTAAGAGCGGACAAGGAAATTGGAGACAGTACGCACAATACACGAGATAGTGAAAGCGACCCGATGCACTGTCTTGTTGGTCGCATACGGCGCGAGCACGCCATTGTAGAGCGTATCGACCCACAACGCAGAGGAGCATAAGGTGAAGAATATCGAGAGCTGCAGGAACACGGAAAAAAGAAGGATGAACTGGTCGACACCGATATGAGCGAAGAAATGTTGGCTCGGTTGAAGGTGAAGCAACGAACCGAATAGCGTTTGTTCATCGCGCTTGACGCGCCGACGCGTTTAAGCGTTTGTTGGGCGTAGACCTTAAAAGTATTTATATATTAACCCAAGTCACTGTAGCATATGCAAGGCAAACCGCACGTTAAATAATTTGCATGAAACGATGCTCGTGACAACGAAAGCCGTGAAATTCAACGCCAAGATGGGGATCTATTGGGTCGAAACCCAAGCTTGTTCAGCGTGTGCACATTTAACAAATCCGGTTTGCGGAGAAAAAACATACAAAGAAATCATCCTCAACCGACCAGTAATTCGGGATGAGATCGGTACCGCTGCACGCATCTTCTACAACCAGCGTATTGTAAAGATTCTCGAAGCGCCCTGTACGAGAGACTAGGTAGACACTCCAGGCGCTTGACAATCCGTGCGTGATGAGGACTGTGACCCTGTATCCTCTTTCAGCGGAAAATAGAGGAAGTTCAATATCGTAGTAACTCACAAATGGGGTATCGATTCGTTCAGCACCTGGTATGCATGATAATCATTTCATTTATTGTTTGTCAATTACTCTGCGTCTTGATTTTACTCATATGATCGACCGCTCACAGTTACAATCGATATTCCAAGGAGCCAAACTTGAAAGACAAGGAACGACACGTCTTCCCTCCGTGCATCATGTAGACTGTCACAGACTCAGCAGAGACCATATAAACGTATAAAACCACGTACAGTATATTCGGCCAGTTCAGCGCGGAGACACACAGCCCAGAAAGTTCAGTCAAGTTCGCAGGGTTGGACGGATCGGTAATGTTTACGGCTCCTGATCCAAATTCAATCTGGCGTCGACCACCGGCGGAACCCGGCTGATACGAGCCCGGGCCGGCAATTAGATAACATGTCCCTATCGCGTCTGCATCCAGCGTGGGGTCCGTGTCCGAGTCGGTGTTTGCGTACATCTTCGGGATCCCGTTGCACACGTACAGCACATCGTCCTTCGTGTACGCGAACCCACGCATCTCCGGGGAATCCCGTATGACGCGATCGAGCGTCGCGCCCGAGCGGGCATTGACCGCAAGGGCGGCGGACTGGAGCGCGACCTGTACGAGACAATGTCCTATTGCGACGAGGGCGAAGACCGTCGTAAATGGAGTCAGAGTGACACGCTCATACTGTGCAAGAACGGCAGACGAAGAGGAAGCGGAAGGTGTCATAGTTAGCGGACTGCTGGAGACGTGTTACAATGATGACTTAGCACTTACCACGATCTTAATTTTGGTCCCGAGCCGCGGGTGGTGCAGAATATGCTTGATACGCATCTTGCGTTCCTCACTACCTGGTATACTTCAATGGTCCCGGTCCAGCCGGGAAAATGAACATAAAACGGTTGAAAGAAGAAAAGAGGAGATGACTGAGGGAAAGACAGCTCTTCAGTGCCAGCCTTCGGGAGCAAAAACCGGAAAGACGAGCCTCGGCCGCGCAGTCGTTTTTATCGCTACTCGCGTAGCGACCGCCTCAAATCAGACAATTCGCATTCCCCCGCCAAAAGCGCGTACACGCGTGTGCTCTAATTCCGGGAGAGGGGTGATTACCATGAAGGATTCAAGGAATCGGTTACATCAACAGTATCAGCGGGGAGTCCAAACACAGCACAAACCCGTAACTTGAAGTTATACCAGATCAACGGACTCAGGCTGGAGCCGGCGTGGTTGCACCCCTCAGCGCATGAAGATTCTGATTTCACGGAGCAACATCCTTATCCAGAACATCGGAAACTATCGGCGCCTCCGTTACCGTGGGCCAAATGTCGCCGTAAAAGTAGAAGACAGATGATAGCCGCGTTGGGATCCATCGTTATGGGTTCTTGGTGTGCCTGTGTCCAACAGCCGAGAAATCGCCTTCTGCGATATTTTCACAGCTCCAGTTTCGCGTAGTCCGTGGCATCCCGATGCCCGAATCAATCGTCTTGTGTCATTCCGATCTTTGATGAGGTCGACAAACCAAAACATAGGTATAAGGGTTATCCCCTCAAAACTGCGGTGCATTATGTCGTTAGCTTCGCTTTCGACAGCACCGCGAATTCTATACACTGCCCTCCCGAGCCGCATATATAATCATAAACTCCGTAGAAACAGGGAAGGCAACTGTGGACGTACAGAAACGAACAATCAAAACGCTTAGGGCTCCGGCCGACCATCGCCTGTGGGCAGCAACGGGACCCGATAATCGTCCTACTACATGCAATATCGGGTTGAACGGCCACATCTCAGTTTGGTAGTCTCCATTTCCTCTAGTCTCTTCCAGCACACGCGCCTGCATGACATTCACTGCGCACGCACTGCCTTTAGAAGTGAGAACAGACACAGCAAAGTATGCGCCTGTTGTTGCCCAGGGATTGCCCAGCACTAGATCACAGCACTTCGCACACAGGGGGTCGGCGAGCGAGGCATCAGTGATCCTCTGCTCATAACAAGACCTGAAGACTAGACGGGGGAATATTTGCATACGATTATGCAATAACGACGCTGCTTGGGACGACCGCTATCAGTTCAGAGCACCAGGCTCGGGATCATGTATAGCGACACTGCAACAGGGTTTAAGTCCGGCAGCCTCGATCAACGTAACCACTGCGATTCACGTCCACCCTCCACGTCATGGAAGTTTGCCCTGCGTTGATGGTGGTAACGAGGCCGTGCAAGTCGGCGGTGCCAAGATTCTCATATTGCAGTCGCGAAGTTCAAAGGCGATAAACTTTAAGACTTCACGACCGCGATATAGCGGTCAGAAGAAAGACGCGTTCTTTGTTGGGGATCGGAGTTCGAAACATTTCGCCTGATATAGGACCACACTCTGTCGTAGCCAGCCAAATTAATACGCCCTTCAAGATTCAGCGTTAAAGGGGAGTGAAGCAGAAGCCAAACCCCTTTCGAATTCGCCACTTGTCTGCCCCGTCTGTATGTTATGGATCAAACAGGGGCTGTGGGAAGGGCTCCATCTTCAACAGCGCCCGTGTAGGTCTGTAAGTAAAGTGATTCCCCTTCTTCACCTCCGCTTGCTTGCACACTGAAGCGCTGGCGATCCATTGAATATTGACTTGCACCCTCGTAATAGCCCTTTCTAGAATGACCTCAGCGCGCATTATACGGAACTTATTACAGTATATCTGAGAAAACTGTATCCCGAGCGACGACACCAACCGGCTGGACGAACTCATCAGACGTGCCTGCGTAGAAGCACGCCCCGGGCCCGTCGGCCGCGCCACAAAGACGGAGTAATTGAAGTGCGAACTTTAATTATTTTCCTGTTCCCCACGAAGTGCGATGCTGGGTTTTCTTCCCGATATTCTTTAGGATGAAACGGGACAGCAACTCGAGTGCTCGTCTATTTATACCTAAAGTCTAGGGCGGATGACAGCAGTTCTCCATCAGTTTCCCTACATCTCTACTCAGACCAGGTCCCCGACCATGTTACAACCGGAACGTTAATGTCAGGTATCCGATTTTTCGGATCCGGGTTTCGTACTGTTTTCTTCTCTGCGCCGCCATCTCAAGTGCGTACTAAATCGGGCTTTTCAGGTACTCAGTGACCGGTTAGTTTAGGTAATTCCGCTGGAACCTCTACAACTAACCAACGTGCAGTTGTCAAGGTGTTTCAAGGGTTTCGTCGAAGAGTACACGGTGAATGTGGACGTTGGAGCAGTGCGGTACGGAGCAGTTCTATTTCTTGCTCGTTTTTGGATTTGACCCTTATGCAAGATTGTTTACTTGCACAAAGGTTAATACATCAGGCTGGCCTCTGTCTGCCCATAGTGTCCGATTATCTGGGTTTGTAGATTAGCCAGCTCGCGAATGGGTCCCTCGTCAAGGCAATCTAGTATCTTCTTGCCTCTATCAAAAGGGGGATGAGAATGCGTGCATTGTAAGCACATACATGATTACTGAACGACTGTGTGGGACCGACTCATGTATCTGAAGGATGCAAACGGATAGCGCGACCGTTAGATCATTTCTCAGCCTCGGTGGATTCCCATGCGCCGTGTCGATGGACGCCTGCAAAAGGAACAATATATTGAAATGAATTATACCGGTACTTTTTCATACGATGCTGTTGGTTAATGCTTCGCAGAAAGGAGGTCAAAAAATGAATAACAAACTGTGAGAAAATTGCGTTAAATATTTCTAAACCAACCGTTAAAGGGCCTACCTGTTCTTTATGCCTGATCAACTGTGTTTGCGCTGCTAGTAGGTGGCTTAGGCAATTTACAACAGATTAATGCGGACGAAATGAAGTTTCTGCCTTGCTGGCGAGTTCTCTATGAATGTAAGTGGCCGTATTAAGGAGTTTATGTGGCATTAACACTTTCTTAAAACCGTTAGAGCCATCATGGTGATGAAGTCATCGTTTACTCAACAAAATCTGGTTGTGAGGTCATCACTCCACATCGTATATATAGGCCCCCTCAGACGAACGAATCTTCCACAACTTGCACCCCAACCACCAGTCCACCCAGCATTCAAAACTCCTCAAACGAATTATCTTCATAAAAGATGGCTTGCAGCTGCACAACCCAGGGCTCTTGCGCGTGCGTACCCGTGATTCTCCAGAGAGCCTGTTCCTATCTGACAACATTCCGCAGTGCGTGTGGTCCCGCCGGCACAGGATGTACCTGTGCGAAGAACGAGTGCACATGCGCGTCGTGCATGAACAAATCTCACTCAGATAAGGCAAGTGGGTTATTGGGATGTGATGATCGTCTCGCTGACTGTCAGCCGTGTGCACCTCGTTGTTATCGTTCCCATTTTTAGTGTGCATGCGGTGGAACAGGACTACAATGCGCGTGCGCGGATAAGTCTGCGGGCTGCGCGTGCTAAAGGAGGAGCAATTACGGGTTACGAAAGGAAAATAAGTTTCAGCTGTACAACTCAGACATGGGTGCTTGTGTTAGTGTACAAATTCTGTACGAAATCGGATAAATAGTTACTATTGGAATCATTACGACGTTTGACCCCGCAGTACTGGCAAGTAGTTTAGTGTTACGATGCGAATGTCCGCTACTTCAGCGAAATACTGAGCCCTTTGGGACTTGGGGCTGAGTTGACACGCTTGATTTCACCGTTGCGTATGTTTATTCGGATTTCGGACATCTCCTTCCTCATTCGATAGGTGCATACTGTGCAAGCTATGCAAGATACTATCGTATGACCCCTATTACAAAGGGATCCTTACTTACAAAATCGCTATCCTAAGCTTCCACACAACTAAATCACTGATAATAAACTTCATGTGGGTGCTAAGTGAACTACTTAAAATGGGTATGATAGCGTCGCAGCAAAATATGGCGTTGTTGTGAAGCCACTGCTAAAATACTCGTTTTGCAATCAGGAAGAGCCTTTGGAAGGCCGCCGGCTTGCACGACAAGTCGTTCTATCGGCAATTTTCTTTGCAGGGTCATACTTATTACATGCTAGGGTGTACTAATACGCTGTTCCGGATGTAATAGAATATTGTGGTGTACAGGGAGAGAGCATATTGTTTGAAAGGTGACAAACGGTGACAGAATATATCCGGCATTGCACCTTTTTTCAATCCCAGATAACAAAATCTTTGTAGTTGACACTACATTTATGTAACCGCAAACCTGTCGGAGTATCAAATTTTGTGTGACAGCTCGTGACGGTAATTTTGCGTAAGGGGGACACTATTATTCTAAGAGTTCCAGCTTATAAACCGGTACCCAAAAAACTGGAGCAGATAGGGAGTGCATGTAGCTCTTTTCATGCCAGATCCGAAGAATTATTACCGAGTTTTGAGTGCTGTGGAAAACGTTTTGTAATAGGGGTCATACGATAGTATTACGTGAGGAAAAATAAGCGCCCTACTTCTAGAGTAGGAAATAAGACATTATTGTCGTCACGGCGACTTCCTTATGCAGTTATAAGGTATACGTAAATAAAGTAACAATCACTCATCAGTGGTTATCACTGATTGCGATCAAAACTGATTCGCCGTTCTTGACCACTATCATCTTCGCCGTGAAGTCGCAAGCATTCTACAAGTGCAATACGGACATGTCTCAATCTATGGAGAAGTCTGGCATCGACCAGCAGTGAGTGAAATCGTCATGTCATACTTCGACGCATACTCTAAAATTGAGCTACTCGTGTTTGCGGCGCGCACCGACGCAGGTTTTTACACATCAAAGGTGATAATCGAAGCTCTTCAGTCTAGATGATGCGTTGACGTCTATCAATTTTCGCCACTGAAGCGATCGAAGTCAACTTCAAAGGCAACCGCCCGCAATACCCCATTTCTGTCAAGCTCAGAATGGCGGATGAATTGCGCAAGTCGCCCCGGTTCGGGAGAGATGAGATGGTCCAGTGGGATATGGTGAACTATGCGTGAGTACAACCAACGCCTAGACAGAACTGTCTTCTCGATTCTAAACTCCTTTCAGGCACCTTTCAGTTTCTACGGATTTTACTATCGTCGTCCAAGAAGTACACAAGTTCAATCGCAAGAAGGACTTCGCAGCCTTTACCGTCGTGTCTGCTGACATCATTGAGAAGGAGTCCGTCATACTGACTGGTACGCACTTCTACGCAAATTAAAAACTTTAAATTGCTCATCTCTGCATCCGTCGTGGACAACGCAGGAAGAGTCCTGGTAAATCTGACGTGCGTGCCGGCACTGCCGGTGAGTGCGCCGGCTATTAAAGAAGCCACCGCTAAAATTATATTGACTTATTTTAATATTGTTTTTGGAGACTGATGATTTCGCCGACCTCCTTTTCAAAGAGGCGGCAGGACAGCTCGGAACCAAGAAAGTTCTTTTCGAGTCTCTTGGGAGAGCTGGTCAGGTCGTGGCTACCTTTATGAAATTTGCCGATATCGCGGCCGAGGTGAGTTAGTGGAAGCCCTTTACCAGCCCTTCACACTAAGATGCGTGCAGATGCACCCCGCTGCTAAGGCCACGGTTGCAGTCGTCAACATCTTGTATGAGGTAATACAGATAATGAATCCACTCCATTATCCACGTTTTCTGATGGTTGCTGCAGGGAATCAAGCAGCAGCAGGAGTGCCACCAGGCAGCAGCGGATCTTCTGAGAGACGTGTCATCGTTTCTGCCATTCGCGAAGGATATCACGCACGAGCTCATGAAGAATGGCACGACCAGGCAAATTATTACGGGCATGCTGGATCTTTTTTGCCAGATCTCCAACACCGTTGTCAAGTATTCATCTAGGGATCTCCTGGGTAAAACTTTTCGTTAATATCTGTGATATTTCAGTTACTAATTACGATAGCAGGGGACATGCTTTCTTCCGATAGGGGGGAAATAGAGTACTTGAAGACCGAGTTTGGGAGGTTGAAGGAATCTTTTGATTGGCGCGTCAAGATGGAAATTTGGAGGACTGTTATTGAGACTGGTAACTTGGATGCTACGTTTCGCCAGTCCATTACTAACTCGTTCTATAGAGAAACACGCGGAGGATATTCAGCTTCGTCAGCTGCGACCAGCGAGGCAGGCGTACTACGACGAGGAGAAGATTTGTTTGGAAGGGACGAGGGTATCTGTGCTTGAGCAGGTCAACCAATGGGCTGATTCTGGGTCTAAGATTTTCTGGATGCATGGTGTGGCAGGGTCTGGGAAGAGTTCGATCGCGAACTCGGTTGCCCATATGTTCAGGCAGCAGCAGCGCCTTCCTGGTTGCTTTTTCTGCAAGAGGGATGACCCAGAGTGTCGTGACCCGAAGAGGCTCGTACCGACGTTGGCGTACCATTTTTCTAAGTGGCACAAGACGTACCGCGCACTCGTCCTTTCCCTTATACAAGGGGAGGACGAACCGAAGCTGACACAGAGTGTCCAGTGGCAATTCCAGCTGCTGTTCAAGCAGCCTTTGGAGACTTTATCCGGTAGTTCTGCGGAGATCCCGCCGACGCCTCTGATCATTGTGATCGATGCCCTCGATGAGTGTGGGGATTCGCCAGAGTCGAGGTCTCAGTTGGCTGGCTTTCTTATGAAGTTGGCTGGTGCCGTTCCCTGGCTTAAGGTCTTCGTCACCAGCAGACCTCTTCCTGAATTTAAGGAGGTCTTTCTCCAGGACGAATTGAAGTGCCGCACTCTAAATATCAACACTCAGATTGATCAGGAGCGGGTTCAGGATGACTTACTGCGGTACACGAGGCACTGCGCGGACATCTTTCGGGTTCAGGTTACGGAGGAGCAGATTAAAGCCTTTGCTTTGAAGGCTTCTGGACTTTTTATTTGGATAAGCACCGTCTTCAGATTCATTGGTACGAAGCTCGATAAGAGCCGAGCGGTCAGTAGTGTCTTGTCACCAACGTCGGCAGGAAACCAGGAGGCCGAGCTGGACCAGATTTATACCACTGTTGTTAAGAGTGCT
This sequence comes from Coniferiporia weirii, assembly GCA_024195185.1. Taxonomy (NCBI): domain Eukaryota; kingdom Fungi; phylum Basidiomycota; class Agaricomycetes; order Hymenochaetales; family Hymenochaetaceae; genus Coniferiporia; species Coniferiporia weirii. The sequence continues at coordinate 57,815 of JAKOPK010000112.1, forward strand.
TCCGCAGACCCGGAAGACTCCCAGATCGTGAAGGTCGTGCTTGGCGTGATTGCTAGTACGGCCAGGAATAGGGCCCTTCCAGAGGATGCTCTCGTGCGCCTCTTGTCTAGTGCTGGTCATGATGTTGGCCTGGAGGTCCTTAAGGAGACCATCGATCACCTACAGGCTGTCCTGTACAGGGATGGGTCAAAGGATGATGCCATTCGCGTCTGCCATCCGTCCTTCCTGGATTTCATCAATAGCCAGTCACGTTCTAAGAAATATTGGACTGAACCGGCGCCTCTGGAGTCTATCTTAGCTGTTAGGTGTTTGGAAATCATGGTTTCTGAACTAAAGTTCAATATTTGTGAACTGGAGTCTTCCTTCATTCCCAACGCAGATGTCACGGACATGCAAGACAGGATCCATAGGTGTATTCCACAGTACCTCCAATACAGCTGCCTATATTGGCTGAACCATCTCATGTGCTCTGACCTAAACATCAATGAACAGTCTGCGCAGGATTTACTACAGAGCATTCTTTGCCATCCTAAAGCTTTATTCTGGCTGGAATGCCTGAGCCTCATCAGAGAATTAAAGTCGGGTATTGATATCTTGGCAGATTGCTCCAGACTCATTGAGGTAAGTTTTCAGAAATGCAAGCCATGATATAATTATAACATTATATTTTTAGACACCAAACCAGATTGTTGCTGTTTGTAAAGAGTTGTATAAGCTTGTGTCTGCATATTATACTGCTATTGCCACTAGTACTCCCCACCTTTATATATCTGCACTATCCTGGGTGCCTTCAGAGAGCTTGTTGGCTGAGCAGCTATATCCATACTTTTCTGGACAGCCCTTTGTCAGCTCAGGAAAGGAAAAGAAATGGAGAACTACTTTATGGATAGCTAACACAGAGGGTAGAGTTCTCTGCAATGTTTACTCTCCCAATGGAAGGCATATTGTGTCTGCTTCAGATGATGGTAACCTCTACATATGGGACTCACAGACTGGAAATGCTGTAGGGGAGCCACTTAAAGGGCACACAGATTGGGTGCGTTGTGTTGCCTACTCTCCCACTGGAAAACATATTGCATCTGGTTCAGATGATAATAGTATTTTGATCTGGGATGCAGAAAGTGGTACACCTGTAAGGGGACCAATCAGTGCCCACACAGATTGGATCCGCTGCATTGCTTTCTCACCTGATGGAAAACATATTGTATCTGGTGCAGATGATAATGTTCTCTGCATCTGGGATGTACAGACAGGAGAACTTGTGGGGAAGCCATTGGAGGGTGACTTAGACAGAATTTTGACTGTAGCTTACTCTCCTGATGGGAAACATATTGTGGCTGGTTCACACAACAGTAACATTCTGATTTGGGATGCAGAGACTCATGACATTGATGGGGAACTTGTGGGCCATTCCAACTGGATCCACTGTGTTACCTATTCTCCTGATGGCAAATACATTGTATCTGGCTCAGCTGATGAGGTTATTATAATCTGGGATGCAGAGACTAAGGAAGCTGTGGGAGACCCCCTGAAAAGTCATACAGGGAGCATTTTGTCTGTTGCTTATTCTCCAGATGGGAAACAGATTGCATCTGGGTCAGATGACAAGACCCTTCAGATCTGGGATGCTGAAACAAGGGAGGTTGTGGGAGAGCCCCTTAGGGGCCATTCAGATTGGGCTTGCTATGTTGCTTACTCCCCTGATGGAAGGCACATTGCATCTGGCTCTTATGATAACACACTCCATGTCTGGGATGCACAGGCTGCTGGTGCTGCAGGAAAGCCCTTGAAAGGTCAATCAAGTTGGATTCAAACTGCCACCCACTCTCCTGATGGGAAGCACATCATATCTGGCTCTTCTGATGGGACCATTCAGATTTGGGATGCACAGACTGGAGAAACTGTAGGAGAACCCCTCAAAAAATCCAGCAATGTCTTTTGTATTTCCTACTCTCCCGATGGAAAGTACATTGTTTGTGGTCAATACGATACCAATCTTCAGATCTGGGACGTGGAGGCCAGGGAGATGGTGGGAGAGCCTCTTAAAGGTCACGAATATGCAGTTCGCTGCTGTGCCTATTCCCCCGACGGGAAGTACATCGTGTCCGGCTCAGATGACAATAACCTCTTGATCTGGGACGCTGAGACTAGGGAGGTTGTAGGAGAGCCCATCACGGGCCATATTGGGCAAATTCAAGCTGTTGCTTATTCCCCCGACGGAAAATACATAGTATCAGGTTCAGCCGACCGAAACGCTTATATCTGGGACGTTGAGGCCCAGACAGTGATTGGAGAATCTCTTTTATTCCAGATAGATAGGATTCGTTCCGTTGCTTATTCCCCGGACGGAAACTATATTGCCACCGGCTCAGATGACAAGACCATTTGCATATGGAATGTGGAGACCCGAGAAATTGTAGGAGAGGCCCTCAAAGGCCATACGGGGAGCATTTTAGGTCTTGCATACTCCCTCGATGGAAAGCACATTGTGTCGGCCTCATCTGACAAGACCCTTTGTATATGGGATGCGGAGAGTGGGAAAGCCGTCGGTCCACCCCTCACAGGCCATTCTGGTAATGTCAATGCTGTCGCCTACTCCCCCGACGGAAAAGATATCGTTTCTGCTTCCGACGACGGATCCCTGCGCATCTGGGCTGCTGATATTGGGCAAACCGTCCCGGAGGACTTGAACTCTGAAAGGAGCTTGTCGTCCGATGGCTGGTTTAAAGACCCGGCGTCCGGAGGTCTCTTGCTTTGGGTCCCTTACGAGTATCGTGATAGTGTCTGCGACAAATGCAAGTTATGCATTCCATTGAATGTCGATGACAATCGCATACAAATTGATTGGGAGAATCTGCTGAAGTACTGTGGTACGTCATGGAATGAAATTCACGACGATGAGTAGCCTTCTGGTACGTACCCGCGCTAATGTCACTTTGGTGCTAATTACTGACAAATCGCTTCTTCGCAGACGTCGAACTGAAGATTAAATAAGTAAATGAATAAGTAAATAGGTTTTTCGACTGTGAAACGATAGTTTGACTTACTGTAGTGTCTTCGAGTTTCCCGATATTTCCGACACTGCTTCGTATATTTTTGGGCAATCTCACTTCGAAGTAGTTAGCCTGTAACACAATTATCAAATGTTCTCTATTGTAAGCGGAAATAAAATTAATTGAAAAGCATGAAAAGCGTGAGTACAATATTGACGACAAACCGGGGGTTCTAGGGAGCAGTAAGTGAGAGTTCGCCTCCGGATAACGTAAACAGATTTCCAGAGGCGCAACCAAATCCTCAATAATAATATGTAAAGCGAACAGACCTTTACTGACAGCTGTCGCCAGACGAGAGAATCAAGCGCGTGATATGCAATTCCTTTTCGCCTCCTCGGACGCCCCGCATCAGTAACTAGCATTCACGCGTGACAGTCCCGAGCAAAGACAACAGCAGCAGGAATTGACATCCGAAACTTTGATGAGCTCCTGGAATTATGAACGGCAGAGTTTGAATTGGTCTTCCAAAGCCTAAATGTGCGTCCAAGCGGCGCAAAGATGCGATCAGCAGCCTAGAGTGCATAGCGTTTACTTTGATGCTGATCCAAGCGCGAAGATAGGGTCAATGATGATGGGCGCCGACCGAGATCTTAGGGAAGCCCCATGGAGGAACAGGGGCCCGATTACTTCCCGAGGAGAGAATCGGACCCCGGCACGTTAGTTTTGCGCTTGAGATTCAGTATATCGATTTCCCGGACGAGACCAGACTGAACGCAGCGCTACACATCAACAACGCATTTCTTACATTCAAAAAACACCGGCCTTGGAAGTAAAAACAAAAAGAACGTCTCAAAGAAGGTATATCCCTCAGGAGCTCAGTACACTCGAAATCTTGGTATCGCGCTTCGCCTCACTTCTAGGGTTGGCGTCGTCAAAGCTGTCGGTGTCGTCGGTTTCGAGCGATACTACCTTGAAGTCCACCTCGAACGCGTGTTTCTCGATGTCACCATTTACGACGTGCGGGAACACTTCCGGCTCGAAATCAGCCCTGGCCAGAGTATCGTCGATGTTCACTAACAGGACAAGCGTCAGTTCGTATGGAAGAAAGAGATGATAGGGGATCAAAGACGGGCGTCGAACAGAAGCGGACGTTATGTGGATGCGCGGAACAAGCCAAGCGGAGTTTGAAGAACGTACAGTACTGCGCAAGACCGCGGTGAAAGTTCCGCTTGCAAACGACGCCGAGGACGACGCTCGCGAGTTGCACAATCTGTGCTGCGACCGAGAGCGATGCGAAAAACGGCCATTGGATCCACGTCCAGCGGAACACTTGTGAATAGTACATGATTCCCCAACCAATGACGTACAATGCACCCATGCAGAGGAAAGCAAGCATCGTGCGGCGCTTCTCGCGTCGAGCAGCGAACCAGCCCTTCAGCCAGCGAAGACGCGTCAGGCCAAGATTAATAACGTGGGATAGACCGAAGGAGACGGACCATTGCTATCCAGGGTAAGAGAACCTGCGAGTGACGGCCCTTTAATTAAGGGAACAACGCATATACGGGATAGGAACTTTACTTACGACATTAGCGATGATGAATGAACCGAGATATACGTGGTTGTGCCAAGAAATTTTTGCGAGCGGCCCGTTTATCAGCTGATCGATCCACAGGGAAGTGGATGCAACCAACAGATATACCGACATCTGTAAACAAATAAAGACCCCTAGGAAAAGCTGAAACAGATAAACACTCAGGATCACGAGAATCAGCGACGCACTGCCCACACAGTCGTACCCACCCTATAAACTCTTATGAGATGTCCGGGGGCCCCAACCCGCTTGAACATGCACGTTGCAAATGTCTGCAAAACATCTCAGCTCTCGATTCGTAGGAGAATATACAATCAGCCACGTACTCTGACCAACTTCCAAACCATATAGCAGGATAATACGAGCGCCACGAAATTCAAGGAGAGGTCCGCTATTTGCACAGCGACCCGTTTATGGGAATACCCTGGGAAAAGATCAACCCCACAGGCTCCGTTCGTGATTAGCGCCTGGAAACGTATGTGGATGTCGAGTGTACGCCAGATCGAGTATCCAGACCAGCCGGTTGACAAGACCCGCAAGAAGAATCCAGCAAGACTACCAGGAAATAATCATGACGATTAATAATAAGCACGGAAATTCTACGGATATGCCACTTACAGATGCGGGATTGAATCATACATAATCTACCGAGACGATCGCCTGAGTGAGTATCGTGAGGGAAGAAATGGGAGAAAACCAACCGCGAAAACTGAAATCCCCAGCATCCAGAACTCTGATCCGATTAGAGCAAGTTCCTCTCGCCTTGAGTTGTTAAGCCTATATGAAAAGATGAGACGCCAAATAGAGGTGCGGGACACGCCTTAGCGTGGACAACTTACACTTGGTTGGCATATATAAGCACCCGAGTGCATTGCCCACTCAGAAACACAGTCGATCCGCCATTTACAGAATTTGACGAAAAGTCCACTCCGAAGAATCCGGACGAGTTAGCGACGGGATTGACGAATGCCGCAGAACCGGGAGCTTCCCCAGTGCTCGTAACGATCGTGTGCGCCGAGTTTGACCCAGAATCCACAGTTTCGTCCTACATTGTATTAGGAAGGACATAGCATCTTAACGTGATGAACACGAACAAAATATAACATACAGTTCTTTTTCTGAAGCCTGTTGGTACGGGGATCGGCCCAGCTCCGGTCTGGAAGATCAATTCGCAAGATTGCTCGTTTTTCTTCAGGACTGGCACATCCTTGCACAGACTCAACGTGAAATTGCCTTGACGTCGCACGAGCCAAGCGATCTCAGGATCCTTTTGCGGAATCTGGGCCTGGCTCAAGATTCCCGATACTAGAGAGTTGGCGCCCATGTCGAGGGAAAAAAGCACAGACTGCACAATGCCCTGGGTAAAACAGTGCATAAAAGAGAATAGGAAAAAGCACGTCACGACTTTCGACAAAGTTATGCGAAAATACTAGCCGGACAATAGGAAAGTTTTTGTTAGTGGACTACAGCGCCCTAGAACGAGTTCGGTACTCACCATGGTCTTCACCCATATCCACGTTCTGCGTGACAGATAATGCATCGCGAATCAAATGCGCGGCGTCTTCTTACTTGTAAAAAATAAAACGACAAGATAGAAATACCACAAGTGGGTAGACAGAGCCCAGCCGCCCTCTAGAAAGTCGAATAACCAGCAACTTCTAGTTGAAAGCAGAAAAACAAAGCTGGAAAGAAATTCAAAGATGGGCACAGGACAGTGGCTGAAGGAAGGGAGGGGCCTAACGAAGGGCGGCAAGGAGTGCACGACCAGAAAGAGAGGTACATATTAAGGGAATGCAAAAAATAGAAGACGGACGAGCGCGATTCCATGGTCGTGGAAGACAGGGTGCGCAGGCGCGGCAGCGCACGCCCACAGTCATGGAAACGCCCATGAACTTCTCAACCCTGGCTCGTACGCAAGCTTTGCATAATCAAATCGATTGAATCACCCCTTTACGCAGAAATAGAAAGTGAGTGTCTCTGAAGGGGGTTTCTGATTCGATGCGGAGGCTTGAGTGTCCGGGTTCAAGTTTTTTTCTTGGCCTGTGACAGCCGGTTCGTCCGTTTCGTCACGCTCACTCGGGGTCCTTCGTATTAATCGGATGCTGTGCGGCACATTCGAACTTCGAATGAGCCTTCACCATGGCGACTATGGACTCAGGCTCTCACCTGGTCCAATTTCCATGCTCGATACGCGTTTGTGCTGTCGGTGTTATCTGGAAAGGCGCAAGTCTTCGTCGTTGGCTTTGCGTTCCTCACGCCAGAACTCGCGACAAAACGAGGCCACGCGAGGAAAACAATGCTCTACAGATGATGGCGAATCTGATCGGCCTCAGGCTGGATCGAGCCACACCTCGGCTTCATGCTCTGATTTGTTTCTCATCAGATCAACGGTTACTATTCTTGCGAAGCACGACTCAGTTCGGCAAAGGGACATCTATTCTCACTCAGACCTGCAGAATGAGAAGAGACGGTCCCTTCATTGGTGCTCCAGACCGTTGCCAGGGACTTCGTACGCGAGGCCGCCCTCGCGGAGGCTGACCACGTTGCGCTTCATGTCCGACGGAACAACTGAATGAAATCAGGAAATTGAGAAGCAAAGATGACCCTTGCTTTATCTCTGCCCTAGCCGTAATATTGGCCGCCCCATTTGCCTTTTGACGCCAGGCGGATGAACCCGAATTTCAATTAGGCAACTGGAGGTCTCTGGAATACATACAGGATTAAGTCTCCATTACGACCGGTGGCCTTCCGATTTCTCCACCTGATGATCTTCGAATAAAAATTTGCTGACCTTTGCTGGTTGATGCGTTAGGGACTGGATAATAATTACCTACGCGGAGGCCACATACTTTCCCTTCGAGCTAACCCGGAACTATTTCCAAACGTATTACGTAAGCATATTGTTTGTAATCGGAATAACTTGACTCTGTCGCGACTTGCCAACCACCGTCTGTTGCCCGCAGAGAAGTGTAGTATGACCATCCGATTGACGAGCTGCTAACTTGGGAACTGTCTCTCTTGTGCGTTGATCAAAGTATCAGATTTTACCATTTCTGTTGTTTCCTTCATCCCGATAAGGAACAGCTCGCGACCTTCTTCTACGAAGGTGGCCGTAAAATCATTTATAATAGGAGACGTGTTCTGTTAGTCGTTTGCATCCATCTCTCCGTCATTCATTCGCTCGTTTTGCCTGTTTTCCCTGCGAACTATTTACTTAAACCCCGGAAGAATATTAAAATCACCGATTGGATTCTCAAAATTCGACGTGATGTCATTCAAAGATCAATTCATCATTTTTTTTGCCGCTCTTTTCTGCATCCTCTCCTTAGGTATTGCCACCGCAACTCATGTTTCCTCCTTTACGAGGCTAATCTTGGCACTTATAGTGCAAGCAGTACCCATTGACTGGCGTACCGCTCAAGTAATTGCTCAATCAAAGAAAACAGGCTGTCACAGATGGGACTCCTGCGGAGCGGTAAATCATCCATCCCTTTTTAAGTCCTTCCCGTTTTCATTTCTGACGGCGATATCCTCTTTTCTATAAGCAGAATAAAACGGAAATAGGCCTCTCTCAGTCTATTGACGTCGACTCCGATTATATATCATCGTTCTCGTTGCCAGAAGTCGGTATGAGACACGTGGCAGTCATCCCCTTCGCTGCGGTGCTCGTCCTGGTTTATCAGATGTTCAGATCAAGGAAAAGGACTTAGCTTGTATACCCGGATTTTTCTCTTCTTTTCTGATAGATTAGTGATACTATTAAAGGATTTTGTTTACCCGCCCAATCGTTCACTCTGTAGATGGTTTCGAGCTCGTTATCCCGATCATTGCCTCTGGGATCGTCCAAGAAGCTCCAACAGAACAGCTAGTTTAGCACGATCCAAGTAGACCCCAATGGCACTCATTATATGTAACCTGCACATGCAGTCCGGACATCAGATCCGAAATACACAGATATGTCCGAGTTATTCGTGTCTGAGCCGTCCTAAAATGTGCACAAGTACATGTTCGGTTTTAGCAGCCATTAACACGCTCATTCTTTTGACCCGTCGGTTCCAATTAATATAAGTTTGTGCCCCATAAGAAGGGTGTTCGGTACGGCTGGCAAGGAAACATAAGCATCGTCTTAATCGAGAGCGAGTTGAAACTTCAAGCGAGTGATGAAAACAGGCCACGGTCCACCCCCTCTCCGGAAGAAGCCGGGTCTCCCACGCGCGACAGCGAATTTATCCGCGAAACCTTATTTTCCAAAAAGGAAGGCATTGTCAATCTCGTCCCGACTCCCCTTGTTTTTCTTTAGCTCATTCTTGCCCTACGCTATTAACCGACTTTGTATTTTCTTCGGGTTTTTTCGCCTTCATAACTAAGATGAAGGCCCGGGACGGGTGCTCTAGCGAGTGGTGGACAGCCTCGAACAAGGTTGCCCATTGATTTCGCATAGTTATTCGTCATCCGTGGTGTCTCCGGATCCCAGCTGAACAAACACCCCTCCGTGGCCCGAGTCGCACCTTGTCCTCTCGTATGGTATAAAGTCTGGCGGTTCCGCACTCTCCAAATCCAGGCTGTCGTTGACCGAAACCCACTAGAGCTTATCTTTTCATAGCATCCCCGATCCCTCTCATTTCCCATCTATACTTCAGAACGAAACTTTCCGTTCTACCGCGTTATCACCCTACGAAAATCATGAACACCCGCTCCGTCATCCTCACTCTTTGCGTTTTTGCCGCCACGGGTATGAATAGCCTCTACCTAAATATCAACGTTTCCGCCGCTGATCACGGCTGGAATTTCCTTAGCCTCCGCAGCCCCAAACCCGAACGCAAACCCTATTGATGCCGGTACGGAACATGACATCGCGGTAAACAACAACCTCGCTTGCTCGACTGGATCCTGCAACACGACTGCCATCGGAAACAGTATTGTGAGCGTCTTACAATGTTCGCTTCGTGTATAGTGTCTAACCTTAACCGCGCCCGCTCCCTCTCTTTTTCCAGGTCGCGGAGTCAAGCGATAACAGCACATCCGACAGTTCGTGGACTTACTCGAACGGTGCCTCCGCCGTCCTCCGTGACACCTGGTCGCCTTTCACCCTCATTGCTGCCGGAGGGCTGGCCCTCTCCACCGGAATGCTCTAGACACGCATTTTATATGAACCATTTTACCCCGAAAACCCACCATACCACACTCCTTGCACTTTCAGACGATTCCCCTGCACTTACGTAACGAATATTTTTATTTCACTATGTAATGTTTGTATATGCGGGACTGTTATGTACATATTCGCGATTGTGGATAAAGGAATGCAGTTCAATAGTACAGGATAATCGCGCTTGGTACTCGATCTTAATATCGTCCGACGACATCGAACACCTTATCATTGGTAATGGGTACAACTATTAAAGGATTGCAGAGGTTTAAAAGGTCTGAGGCGGAAGCGATGCTCAAAGTCGCGTAGTCAAGGGGAGCTGCGAAGGGCTGTGCAATAGACAAAAGCCATGTGAAGACACGGCAAGGCGAACGTGATAGGATGGTGTAGGTTATAAGACTATACCGGAGAATAATGTATGGAAGGGCTGAAAAAGCATCAATTAGGCAATGATTCCGAGCGACATCATGATTTAAATTAGGGTGTCGCATTATCCTTCTCGTTTATAGACTCTAGACATCGAGCTTTGACGCTTCCATTCGGGCTGATATCCAGTTCTATTTCGCCGTCATCATCATGAATCGTTTGCTCGACATTGATATGGACCTGAAATTCACATGCGCGAAATGGCAAAGGCACGAATAAGGAGTGGCATTAAGCGAGTTCAGTCGGCGTGAGATTTTCGTAAGCCGCAACCAAATTTTGTTCCGGACTTACCCTCACGCTATCAACAGTCGCCTGCCCTAGGCCCCCCAGACCTCCTAGATTTGTCATAGTCGTAACAGGGGCTCCACTACCCAAATGGGTGTTCCCTTTTGTAAACGACACAGGGGGACCGCAACTCTGATGTAAAAACTCGGAAAATCAACGACGATCAAATTTAAGCATCGAAGACGATGAACGCACAGCTTGATTCCGGAGGAAGGGAGGTTGATTGCTCGGAGGCTCAACTGAGATATGAAGAGCCATCGGATGGGAATCGTCCCGTTCTCTTAAGGCGTCGCGAGAATTAAGTGTCGCGAGCAGCGAGTTGATGTAACCTGGTTCCACGTCAGTCCCGATCAAGATGAAACAATTCATGTGATCAATCCGCTCACATTTAGCAATGAAGAAATGGACCGAAAGGAAAAGGAAGTTGTGCGGAAGGGAAGCAGCCTAGAAATTAAAAATCGGCAAGGTTTACCCACGTGAGAGTTGTGTCGAAAGGGGACGAGATGTCACCTACAAAAATCATAGCGAGAAAAGAGGCAAAAGTCGTTAACAGCCCATTATTAATTGTATACAACAACAACCGGTGAAGAACGTCATCAACTCTGCAAAATAAAACTTCAGATACGCGAGGAGCCCATTCTGACAGGGCACACCTCGAATAGCCCGTGCGGTTGCCCTGGAGGTAATAACACAGAGACGACGTAATCAGGAGGTCGATGAGGCACGAAAGCGCAAGACCGAAGGTAAACAACCACTAGCGGATAATTGCATGGAAGTCAGTAGGGGCTGCTTTGATGCAAAGGGGCAAGCGCACACGGAATCCTTTAATGAATGTGGAAAAGTGTCCGAGACGGATCCTAAAAGAGTATCAAATCCTCAGTGAGCATGGGTATCACCGATGTTAGTATTGGCGTACATCTGCCCAGTGGTCGCTGTCGGAGAGCTGATATCAATATCCGCAGAAGAGATGGCAAAAGATTAATTACTCAAGGCTGATCCTAGGCGGATGACGGCCAAGACAATCTAGCACAACGTATTCATATACGCTCCGTTGAATCTGAGATGCCAACTTACGATGAGCACAGTTAGGTACACGTTGTGCCTGCTAACTGAAATAAGAATTCTCAACACGGTTAAAGAACCTGCACGAGAGGGAAGGTCTCACGTCGCCAAACACGGTTGGCAAAGAACCTAGATGATAGAGATCATGGTTCGGGTGTAAGAAACCTGACAACCGCAACAGATTCAATGACTCACATTTGCACCATGAAAGTTATAATTCCGGTGACTCCTATGCTGGCCTAAGGTACGATACCAGATATTAGCGGCTTAGTGGAGGAGGTGACGTAGAAGGGACCGTACTGCGACCGCCCTAGAAACCTACTTTAGTAATATCAAGACGAACTGTCGAGAGTAACTGACCAAATTAAGTGGTCCAGTTCATTAATATCACCCCAGCTGAGGACTAGATAGTGCCACATTCCTTGGCAGATCAATATGGAGTGTATGAAGTCCAATATCCTTAAAACCCGAAGTGGTATGTTGGGGCGTGTTGTGGCAAGACCAAAGCGAACACTACACACCATGCCACCAGAACCTGTGGCACGACGCACCAAGCATTAAAACCACGCTGCAACAAGCTCCAATGGCTCGAAAAAGGCCTGCCAGGCTACTTACCGTCGTTTTTATAAGCTGAGAATCCCTCTTTCCGTACTGCCGAACGTAATAATACGCCTGAAGAGTCCCTATTCCAGAAAAACTGTACATTGGATTTGGACGGTTCCGAGAAGCACGTCGCAGGTCAAGACGTCAGTGAATAGCAAAGAAGTGGTTCGCGGCATTGTGGAAAAGTGAGAAAACGCCAATCGAGGCGACAACATGAAAAAGTCAGGTTTGGACCCACAACTGTTCAAAAGGGGACGCACGAGACCGAAATAAGGCAACCAATGAACATCGCCCCAAATGACAAACGAAGGTCCGCAGTCGCCATTCTGCGTGTTGTATCTCTTTTACAAGAACAGCAGCTGGCGTTTGTGGAAAAACGTAGAAGAGGCCCGTGGAAGGAGGGAGGAGGAAGGAGGGGAGTGGCAAAAGAGCGACGTAAAGGATTTTAAACTGGGCGGGGTCGAGGGCGAATATATGCACGCATAAAAAATCGAAGCGCCGATACCTCAAGTGCTATATAGAAGAAGTTGGAGGATCCGAGAGTGAGCTAGGTCGGTTAACGCTTTGCAATAATTTGAAACTGGATCGGGGCGACATTTAAGACCCTTCGCGCTGTGCTATGGAAGTCAATCAAATACACATTCGGCTCAAGCCGCGATCGGTGTTCCTTACATCGGGCGGCCGTCCTCTTTACTAACATGTTAGCTTGGTTACAACCCGCGTATACTATAATTATTCCAGAATGCACAGGCTAATGATTTCCTAGATTTTCGAAGTGTCCTGTCAACATCTTCTCCGAAGCAGGGCCCTACCAAAAACACCTCAAGCACGGGGAGCAAGGAACGTAACACTAGGCAATTAGTAGATCCACCGCGTTTGGGAGAAAGCCAATTCGATAGACCCAAACTCCTTTTCGTTAAATAACTGGAAAGGGATAGCTTCATCAGTACATGTCGTTACCATAACGCCAAGCCACAGCTCCAGGCGCCTCCGCGAATGCCGGACGGTGAAACAAGACCGCGGGGCCTTAGGACGTTGCAAGCGAACGAATTAAATTTTTGCAGAGATCACTCCAGACTTTCAAGGACAGCCGAATATTACTGATCGCCGTTTGAGCAAGTCTAAATTCCGGCTAGGCTGCCGCGTACGTATCGCCGCCCCGTACGGCGGTATATATTCCGCATTCCGCCTGCAAAGCACCCAGTTCCCGCCGCTCGACTTTTGCAATTCCGTGAGCAAACTAGAAGCCCGGAGCGAGGACAAAACGAGGCTTTGATAATAGCTTCGCCGCTAGAAGACTCGAGGATTACTCTAGGGTCCAGGCGGACTTGTTGGGTTGATTCGTCAGAGCGAGATATTAAAAAATAACCCTCGTTCACCTGATCAATTTGTTCGGTCTCTCCGAGCGGTCACTTTAAGAACATGGTGACCTGGCGTTTATCTAAAATTGGACGCTCTTCCGTGCACACATACAGTAAGTTTGGGATCCGAGTTCATACGCGCCGACACTAAAGCGGTACCCCTGACGTTCGGGATGCATGAGTCTACACAAAAGAAAGAAAACAGGGATTAATTGAGCAGGGTCATTCTGCAAAAAAAAGTGCGTGTGGCGACTAAGTATTATGGGTCCACGCGAATCCCCGACATGGCAATACAGAGTTCGCTCTGTTTGAAGGACTTGGAGAGCCGGTGGTTCAGTATCAGTTGGGGGTGATTCGCATACGAGGAAGTACGCACAACAGGAGGAGTGGGCTGATAAGTCGATCCGGTGACATTTAACGAAACATCCGAATTGTAGGGTAAACTTGTGTTAATAGTACATCATTGAGTCCCAAGATGCCAAATAAGCCGAGAGGCTCGCAAGAGACACTCCACTCCACTGACGGGGCCAAGGCCGCCCGACAGCATAGCAACCAGTTCTTCCAGGGAGGTAAACCAATCAGCAGAAAATGACCGAGATCAATTGTACAGAAGACTCGCGCATCCATTGAGGGCACCCGAGCGAGTGCGAGTTGCCATGGATCCGGATGTATGCAACATATCCGCATTCGTCGGCGCAGTGTCGGCGTCTCAGGCTGCTCCTGCTTTGCATTTTGGGAGACGAGAAGGCAGCGCGAAGGGTCACGATCTTCAATCATGATACAAATGTTGATGGCGATACGGGAGGAGGGGAGACAATCCGGAAAACCCATGAATGTTGACGAGATCAGTCGGATGCAGGGTTTCCTCTCATTTTAGAGTACGTCGGGCCATAGCCTACAGCAGAAAAGAGAAAATTGACTGAGCGCCCGCGGAGATCAGACTTTAGTTTCCGCTTTTGGAGGAGGCCTATTTGGGGAGCCTTGGAGCTTTATTCCTATGTGATCGGCCTGAAACCTTCTTTCCTTCGGTCTCGTCAGGTATGTCGCAGTATGTGGGGAGAGACTAATTGAGTTGGTGACTCCTCGAGTCAAAGTAAGCGGCCTTCGGGAGGAGCCGCGTCACAGCCACGTGATGCAACGTGACTTATAAACCGACACAGAATGGCGCACCACTTGAACCAAGGCCTGTTTTCTGCGTTCGTCTCCTCCTGAATACATAGCAATCCAACTGAATTCGATGGCTCTTATTGAGGCAAGTACACTGTATTCCATCCAGTTCTAGCTCCTGACAATGGACTGTCTTAGGTTATCGCTAACGATCGGCTGGGACGCAAAGGTACGTTGAATGCGCTCTGCAATATCAATGGATTATTGCTGCTTGCGGCTGACATATTCCATTATTACCCAGTGCGAGTCAAGTGTAGCCCAGACGATACTGTCGGTGATTTGAAGAAGCTCATCGCCGCACAAACCGGGACAGACTACACAAAGATTCAATTGAAGAAATGGTAAGTGCTTCGTCTGTAAAAGAACATTGTAGTTGCGATCAAACCCGCTGACCAAATTTCTTTGTTCTTCGTCAGGTACACGATTTACAAAGACCACATCACACTGGCAGACTACGAGATCCACGATGGGATGAGTCTGGAAATGTACTAATTTCTTGGTCTCTGTCAATGCAAATTGTAGCACGCACCGCAATGTAGTCTGTACCGGCTCTTTTGTACTTTTACATCCCAAATAATCCTACCCATTTTATTACGTGCTTAAAAGCGTGTCTTGCCATTGGTAAATCGGAGAGAACGAAATGCCGTTGTACGTGTCCATTCAAGTCCATCCATCTTTTCCAGAACCGGCCGGATATAGACATGTGCAGTCCCACGGACAATAACGCGTGGCGCTCGCGAAATTGAATATGTGCGTACCGGTTTACCGAGTCACTGGACGCTGACGGGTATCAACGGACTCACTGCCTCTGTCTTTGACAACAACCACGCCCGCGACCGACATACATAGGCCTCGCGGCAGTAGACCTTCGATCTACGTGTTTTCTCGACGGAGCGGCAGTTACCCTCAGGACTTAAACGAGTTCTTTCCCAAATTGAGACGACGAGCAAGACAGCGGCAGCGTTCTCTCACCTGCTATTCTATTGAACGGGAGAACTGCCGGGCATCAAAGAACAGAAGTTCCGAATAAAAGGCGGTCAGAAATCGTAAGTGCCTTGAGTTCCTCATCACTGCGTCTACTGAAGTACGACTTTGGGCACTCCCGGTTTATCAGGCCAACTTCCAGTCATGTCCGAAGATTTCACATTCATGGAAGGGGGCCATAGGCAAACGTCCATTCTAAACGTACCCTTTGAGGTCATGGAACATATATTGGGACATGTGCCAAGCTCGAAAGACATCTTGAGCTTCGCGCTTTCTTCAAGGACATGTTATGAATATGCACTGCCAGCGCTTTACCGCAAGGTCGACTGGATCGTAGGATACAACCAGCCGCAAAAATGCGCGGCAACAATGCGAGGTATGAACTTTCTCCTCGCCCACCCGGATTTGTTGTCCATGGTGAAGAGTTTACGCGTGTCCGAGAAGAAGTACGACGTTGGCAACGACGTCAAGCTTCCGTTGGACTTCTCTCGGGCTGAAATGCCCATGCAGCACACACGCAAGGTTGCCTTTGGGTCTACGATGGCCGAGCGTAATTTCCCGCAGACATTCCATATGATGAACACGGTCCTGGCCGTATTGCCGAGCTTCCGCGGCTTGACCGAGCTCACTCTGCGTAGCATCACATTGCCGCGTACGTTCTATCAGAGCGTACATGCGCTGTCAGATTCGGGCCTGCGCGTCTTAACGCTACGCTACGTCCGGCCCTCAACGCGCTACCCACGCGGTTACGACCCGAGGACATTACGTCTCACCGAACTTTCAATATACTATGTGTACACGAGGTTGCCCAAGCTGAAGGCGCTGCTGAAGCTCGCGCGCAGCCCGGTATTGCATACTCTGCGGCTCGATCGCACGCTAGAACGCGCACTTGGCTCGCTCACGGCGTATGGCTTGCCGCCCTCTGTACACTCGCTCGAACTCGACTTTCGTGGACCTTCATCTTCCGGGCACGCACCCTTTGAGCTTCTGTTCTTCTTTTTAAATAGTTGCAAGCACGTGCGCCACCTTGAGCTGACGGACATGGGCAAGCTGGATGGCATCGAGCAGTACCCGATGCGCATGCGTCTTGCGTTCGATGCCCTCCCGTCATTGACCAGCATCACCGTACCCGTTGCATATCTGGATTTCCTTCTGCCTGGACGCACCATCGACAGCTTGACAATAACGGACGTTACACTCCGGGAATCTAGCCACATAACCCCGATGCTGCGGTTCCTTAGGGTGGATGATATTGCAGATATATTGAGGTCGCTCCAGAACGCCTCGGTTTCTCTCCGTTCTCTCAGTTTTAATCTGCGAAAGTGGGATAAAGAACTGTTCTATATGCTGGCAGCAAAACAAGGCAAGCTCAGGGAGTTGCACATCGCGTATCAATATGGCGAAATTAATGATGTGAGCTTCATTCTAAGAATCGCAGCGGTCGCGTCTAAAGAACGATTCTTGGTCAGGACTTTTTTATGTCCCTTGGTAATCTCATTGAACTGCCACATCTCGAGCGACTGCACCTGTATCGCTTCGGTGACAAGATGGCAGGAGGCGACGATGACAAATTCGTCGACCACAAGGAGTACATGATCATCTGGCAGCTCTACATGCCTAACCTCTGCGAAGTGGCGCTCTCCTCCGACATCGTGTGGATCAAGTCGCCGACCCCGTCTCGCTCCACCGGTCCCGGCCGACGGCCCAAATCATCATGGTCGCGCTACGCCGTCGAGCCCATGGATGGGGTCGAAGGTCTCGTCGTAATACCGTGCCCGAAGGAGGCTAGGAAGTACGAGGCGCTCGGTAAGGAACGACGTCTTTATCGTGACTCGTTTGTGAACCATGCAGTAGCGTTTCACCACGGTGTGGCGGATCTCGTCGGCGTCGAGGATCCCGGCGTGTTCACCCACGAGGACTTTGATTACTGGGACGTCTAGTCCCCCGGATGGTTCCGTTCCGACTCCTGTCTCGTCTCGTGCGTGTCGTATGTAATATTCCTTTCTTGGACTCAAATCATAGAATGGGCGGTCCCGCGTACGCTCTACACCGATCGTGACCCGTAATATTCTGCTTTCCTGTCGTTGCTTTGGAAGTATGGGATGTACCAATAGACACTGAACGGCTATGCGGTTTCCCCTCTCTCTCTTATTTTTACCAAGTTTGCGCTCCTAGGACAGACGCTTATACATAACTTCCCGCTCTTTAATTTGCATATTCTGTGCTACGTACTATGTAACGCAACCGTAGCAGTCCATCGCCGTAATTGTCGAGTTGAGAAATACTGAGGCAGTTAAAATTCGAGTCTTCAGTGGGGTCGTTGAGTCGTTCTAATGCGCGTCGATATTCTTTCACCTTCGTATATGCTGTACTATGTAGTACTGTCACTAGTTCGTGTGGACTCTGTACGCTGGAGAATATGTAGTACCCATGTCGATGTACACTAAATTATGGCACTAACCCTTTTAAGAAAGAAATAGGGCCCTTTACATATTCCACCATTGACCCCAGTGATCGAAGTGGGCCGAAGCGGCAGCATTCTCCTCAGGCTGTCACGGTCGACGGAGGCCGACAGCTGGCTCTTTCAGCTTGTACACTTTTTACCACCCACGCAAAGTGTCTACTAACCCAATCCACGTGTTGGCCGGCCTTCACTGTGACATGGGTCTGGCAACTGTTCAACTAGTTGTGAATTTACATCTTTGAACTACAATTACACATTTGTAATAGACCCGGTGTCAAAATCTCAACTGCCAAAGATGTCGTCTTCACTGTCCGGGTAGGCTTCACCTTCAACCTCTTGCACAGCATTAACCGTTTCGACTTCGTAGTCGTCATAACTCGCTGTCTCTGGGGTAGGTCCGGTTTCATCATCTCCGGTCCAGTCGTAGGATGCTGGTCCAGCTTCAAAAAACGGCTTCAATCGAAGAATGGCGGCTTTCTTGTCGTCCCTCGCCTCATCCAATACATCACGAGATGCCAAAAGCTGCTTGAATACACTGGTACCTTCTGGGACTATCTCGGAATTAAAGACCTTTGACGAGCATCCAGTAACATCGACCCAGTAACAAGGGTGCGCCTTGCGTGTCTGGTCTCGCTTGCCCACGGGCCGTATTCTGCCACTAGTTTTATAGACCTCGTTTCGGTGCGCTTTGACCTTATGTGGCAGGGTTGGGGGATCTCTGTTACTCGTCGGCACGTCTGCCTTGGATGAATCGGTATCGGTTGTGGTAGCGGCAGTTTTGGACAGCGCCTTGACAGAAAGTTGAAAAACAAGTACAAAATACGGCGTTTCCTTCTTGCTCATTCTGTCGTCGAATACTCCAAGGGATTCGGCAGAGAAGGGAACAGCCTGCAGACGACTCGAATTCTTGATTTGAATAAGAATCCAAGTCACAGTCTCCCGACAGAGGCAATCATCAGGATTCCCATCAAAGACAGGGATACCCAAGTCGAC
>JAKOPK010000113.1:0-43127 GCA_024195185.1 Coniferiporia weirii
ACCCCCTGCTCTGGATTGCCCCCTGGGCACAGGGACTTTTTACTCCCATGTGTGCCAGGCCCCTTCCCCCTTGCAGCTGCCCTCTTTCCAACCCCCTCCACCCACCCTCTTCACCCTCCCTATCTCTATTCCACTGGATAAGTAGTTTATCCCCCACCCCCAGTTCATGCCGCCACCACAATCGCTGACCCCAGAACCATCCACCTTGACCAGATCCCTTTCGTAATCCCCTCCACTTACCTTTACTACCCTAGCCTGTGTTGCAATCGGGTGACCATGTCTTGTACTAAGTATTATAGCGGTATACAAACTGAGAATCAAAAAAAAAAAAAATTCCGGTTCACGTGACGAGCGATTGTGCCATTTTTATTTTAAGCACCTGCCTGCGACTCTGCGCTACAATTTGCGGATATTTTTGAGCGTTTGGAAGCATTAGATACGCGTAACTCTGTAATGTAGTGGCGGAGATGCACGCATTGATTTATGTGATTTGAAAAACTTTCAGTAGGGTACGAATACGTTCAGTTTGTTGGAATTGTGGTGGTGCGACTACATTTGGTATTTAGGTCACACGCCTGTGAAATTTTGTATGCTCTTGGTCGGAACTGACCACGAAGAAATTCTTTATCGACGAGGGCCGACCCGTGCTGTGACGGCACGCCTCAAGATTTCTTACACGGTTGTCGTGTTAGGATCATTATTTGGGGCGCATCCGCGCGACTTTGAGGGTGATATTAATGAGCTTGTGATTTGCGCGCTTTGCGTACAGCCAAGAGTTTATCCTTCTTCAAACTTGAATTGTATGCGCGGTTAAAGGACCGGAGCTACGTGAGACGGAATCACCCTTTCTCGTTAAGTTCCCTAAAATAGATATCTGGTTTTAAATAGAGATTGATCTGAATTCGGCAAAGAATCGTCTTCTGAAGATGATGCTGCGCTTCGGTTGTCCGCCAGTCAATCTTGTCGACAAATGTGGGTGCACCCTTGTTTTTTCGGTCGTTTCAGTTCTGACCTAACCTTGCGCATCACTTTTGCACGCGGAACCAGATTTTGTGCCTTTGCTGCGGACGGGGAACGAAGAGTTCAGGCCGACGTTCGCGATGCTGACAACTTAATAGATTCGGGAGCGGTCATGACTCGAAGTACTTAGGGATCCACATAGCCGAATGCGGATCATCAACTAACACCATCGTCCACGCGGGGCGCGGCGCCTTACGGAGTATTACAATTGCACAAGCAATTCAAGCAGTGGCCAACATCGGCCACACCGGTGTCGCATTCGTGCTTGAGGTTGCCTATTTGTCTCGGACAAACGCCGTGCCGTTCACCAAGACTTTGTTCGCCACTTGAAGTTGCGCCGCACATGGCCCCATGCTATCCCAGCATCGTCCTTTTGTCTCCCCCAAGTTCCGTAAAGGACCGCGCGTACTGGTTGTTACGCGAATGGAAGATGCTGAGATGCGCCGAGCGATCACGCTTGTCTGCTTCCCTTCGCTAGAATTTCCGTCGGCCTTACGGAGGCTTGCTTATAGACCGCAGATGTCATCAGCCCTTCCATCCGAGAGCATAAAACCCTCTCGACACCATCTAGCGCATCGTTCACCCTCCTCTGAACCTCCGTGAAGAGCTGGTGTGCCTTATGCTCGCACCAGTACTCCTCGTCGCAGCGGGTCTCGCCGCCTGTGCCAGTGCACAGTCAGACGCGCTACCTAACTCCTTCCCTCATGACTATCCGGGAAAGCCCAAGGGCGGCTTCAGCCCCGAGTATCAAGACTGTGCGTAACGCCGTTATTCCCTGCGCCAGCCAGTGAGCACTGCTGACTGCCTGCTCTCAGATTTCCTTGTCAAGGAGCCCCTGCCGAACGTGACGTTCCCTCTGAGTCGCGGCTTCGCGGGCAATATTGGGGTGAACAGAGAGAACCACCCCAACGACACGCTCTTCTTCTGGGCGTTCGAAAGCAAACCCGGCTCGCTTACCGCCTCGGAGGATGACTGTGATGATACACCCTGGGCCATATGGCTCAACGGAGGGTCAGTCCCGACTTCCGTTTGTGTATCAGAACCGAATGATACTGAGAGAAGCTCGTTCCGTCGACGTGTGCAGTCCTGGCGCGTCGAGCTTGCTTGGGTTGCTTCTGGAGAACGGGCCGTTGCACGTGACCGAGTCTGGTTCTATGACTCCGAACAATTACAGCTGGGATAAGCTCGTCGACTACGTATGGGTTGACCAGCCTGTGTAAGTCTTCTGGAATACAGATCGTCCTACGTGTTATTCTGACGCCTTTCTTCCGCAGTGGGACGGGCTTTT
This sequence comes from Coniferiporia weirii, assembly GCA_024195185.1. NCBI lineage: Eukaryota > Fungi > Basidiomycota > Agaricomycetes > Hymenochaetales > Hymenochaetaceae > Coniferiporia > Coniferiporia weirii. Next base: position 2,309 of record JAKOPK010000113.1, read on the forward strand.
CGACGGCAGACAGTACCGGATATGGTATGCTCTTTTATCAAGTTCTGATGACCAATCAGTAGGGATTGAGTTTTCTTCTAGTTGCGGATGAGGACCAAATGGGTGAAGACTTTGTATGTGCATATAGGCTTCTCTGCTCTTCTGGAAAAATTAATGTGTTGTCCTCCAGGTCGGTTTTTTGACAAACTTGGTGAAAGTATTCCCTAGTCTCGCCAAGCGCCCGCTTCTCCTGACGGGCGAAAGCTACGCCGGGACGTACATTGTAAGATAAATTAAACTTGCGCATATATCCAACTTAATGATGCTGGTCCTTCTGTAGCCGTACATCATGAAAGCCATATTCTCAACGGAGGAACCTCCCGTAAATGTATCAAAGGTCGCAATGGGCAACGCTGCTATTGGAACCATAACGGAGTCCGAGGAAATGACAGCAGTAAGCTCAGGTCTGGGTTTTGAACAAGTTCGGTCGACGCTGACGGGTCTTGGTCAAATTTAGCTGACCGTAATCGCGACGTACCCCCAGACTATTGGTTACGACCCAGAGGTTTACGAATACTTCAAGGAGCAGTGCGTCTTCTACTCCATTCTATACTGTTTCGATTCAGCCGTTAATGTCAACGTGTTTAGGGCGCATCTGTGCGGATTTGACCTCAACCTTACCTATCCTCAAGTCGGCGGCCACTTCCACGCGGTCAACGTCAATTTCACTACGGGCCTGCCCCTCAACAGCAGCACTTCCACCGCACTCGAGCGGAGCCCGCGCAGCCCAGGTATCTCACGCCAGACGCTCGGCTCTTTGCTCCTCGAAAAGCGCGGCGCAAGCCTAGCGAAGCGCAGCCCGCACGAAGAGCGCCTGTCCGCTCGTGCACTCCGGGAGCGCGAGGTACGCCGTGAAGCGTGGAAGAAGGGGAAACGCGACTTGAGTGGCCGCGCGAATGGCACGATTGACCCGTGGTACGGGTGCTTTTTGTCCGATGAGGCGACGGACTATGCGCTCAACTTCTCCCTGCCGTGGAGTTAGTTCCCTCTTTTGTCTTTTCTGTGTTGGTCTTAGTGCTGATCATTGTGGGGACGTGATGTGCAGGCGCTGCGGCACCAGAAACGATAGACCCGGTCACTAACGACTACGCGCCGTACAACGTGAGCGGTCTCTCTCGTCTTCGTATTGATCGGCTTGTCTAACTCGTCGCATTTTAAACAAGCCATACGACCTTCCGGACGCCAGGAAGCCTGCTCCTGCCCTCGATCCCACTACCTTCCTGAACGGTGAGTCCTGGTTCCTTCACTACGTTTTAAAAGCGGGGAATGCTGAGTCCACTGTTTTTCTTTCACGAAGATGACGTTACGCGTGCTGCCCTCCACGCGCCGACTAGCAAGAACTGGAGCCTGATCACTAACTATCCTTTCAACAACACACTCGACTTCCGTAAGTCCCCTCTTCAGACGCGTGTTGCCACACTTGGCCGACTGACCGTCGTTTCAGCTCCTGACTTGATCAACCCCTTCGGCGATCCGAGTAAGTTTGGCCTCTTATTAATTAATGATCTCGCCTTTGGCTGACCATCAAACTACAAATTTTCTTCAGGCCTGTCGTACGTCACAGCTTACTATAACGGGAAATGGAGTAATTTGACTGATAAACTCTGACTTTTTTCGCTGCCGGTAGACCCTCGGGCTTCTTTGACGAATTTGCAGCGAACACGACGGCGGCTGGCATCCCTGTTATAATCTTCTCCGGGAACGATGACTCCGTCGTGGCCCATTTCGCCAGCGAAGGTCTGTGATCATAGCCGTCACTTGAAATTATTTAGCTGACCAGTCACCTGTTTTCCGATCTCTAGTTGTTATCCAGGCAAGACCATCCGCCCCTTCAGATGACCACGTACTGCCCGTATTGACCTCCCCTCCAATTCCAGAATACGACCTTCGGCGGTATCCAGGGCTTCACGCAGAAGCCGCAGACAGCATTCACAGATGACGATGGCAAATTCCTGGGCGTCGTTCACCAGGAGCGCAACTGGACGTATATCCTCGTAGAGGACGCCGGCCACGAGGTCTCGGAATACAACCCGTCAGCGGTACGTCTTTTCGTCTCTCCTTCCCTCTTTTACGCAAGCCCGAACATTCAATCTGATTGCTGACCCCTTTCCTCCACGTCTATCTACAGGCCCTCGTCATGTTCAGAGAGTTCATAGTCGGCGCGAACCAGACTGGCCTCGTGCTATCGGACGGAAGTATCGTCGGCGGCACGGACCCCACGGTGCTGCAGGGCGATGTTCTCCCTGGCCAGGAAAGCATTCTCTTCGGCTCGGGCACGGCAACGTCCCTGTTCGTCGCTCCGTCTGCGACTATCGCGGCTTGGGAGAGCTTCTACTCGACGGCTGCGGCGACGCCGAGTGCATGACGAGACCGTCGGTCAGGACGATTAATTCGGGCTTAGCAACCGATTTAAATGTATTTAGTCAGCACGCTGTGGTTACTTTTACGCGCAAGTGAACTTTGTTTTGGTTAGTTGGACTTTTCAAGAGTATTAAGGACCATTTTTGTTTTGGATAATAAATGCCCTGATATTGCTATGAGTTGTTTGCTTTGAGCTCTCCGGGAAGCGGACAGCCAATTGGTGATTTAGAAAGTAAATTATATTGGGCCCAGATAGTACAATGCGAAGAGGAGGTATCAAGTCGTGTACTCTAGCTTGGCTGCGGGGATACGAGTTATTTTTCAGTGGCGGGTCATAGTTATGTCGGTACTCACTCTCGTGCTTCTTAGTCTCTCCGACCTTCCGTGCAGCCTTAGTAAGATCATCCTGGTTGATGAATTCGCTGTGTCGTGGGTCAGTGAGTAAGCCAAAGGGCAAAAAGAAGGGCGGGCGCGAAAAAAAAAAGTGGGGAGCGGGACTTACCGGTCCTCTCTGATCGCGAACATGCCCGCCTCCGTGACGACATTACGCAAGTCGGCGCCGTTGAAGCCGTCCGACAGCTTCACGATCGCCTCGTAGTCGATGTCGGGACCTTTGTTTACGGGCCCTGCGTGGATCTTCAGAATCTCCAGCCGGCCCTGCTCGTTGGGAAGGGGGATCTCGATCTTGCGGTCGAGTCGCCCGGGACGGAGGAGTGCGGGGTCGAGCGTGTCGGGTCGGTTGGTCGCCATGATGAGCTTCGTCCGGCCAAGGGTATCGAAACCGTCCATCTGGTTGAGAAGCTATATGGGTTGTCGCTTTAGCCACACGAAGATAGAGTAGAGCCAACGGAAACTTACCTCCATCAGCGTGCGCTGGATCTCACGATCTGCACTCGTTCCCTCGGAGAACCGCCGCCCGCCAATCGCGTCGATTTCGTCCATGAAGATGATGCACGGCTCGTGCTCCCTCGCGTAGCCGAACATCTCGCGCACGACACGCGCAGACTCGCCGATGTACTTGTCGACGATTGCGGAGGACACGACTTTAAGGAAGTTCGTGGAGAGCGTCGCGGCGACTGCGCGCGCGAGGAGCGTCTTGCCGGTTCCTGGCGGTCCGTACAGGAGGACACCCTTTGGCGGCTTGATTCCGACGCGCAGGAAGAGTTCCGGGTTCATTAAGGGTAATTCGATGACCTTTGGAAGTAGTGAGGATTCGATTGTATGTGGTATTTAAAACGGCGAGCGCACCTCACGAAGTTCCCGGACTTGCTCGCCGAGTCCACCGATACCTGCGAATGTCACCCCTCCTGGGTCCTCCAAGCTCATTTTGTACACCATTGGGTCAACTTCGCGTGGGAGTATGCGCATTATTGTGAGTGTTGTCATGTCTAAGCTCACTCGCGTCCCCGTCTTAAGCTTAGAGGACGGTATGGCAGGCCTATATGAAACAACGTATCGGGGCCCTGATGAGGCTTTGACGATAACTGCAAGGGCAATGAAGTTATAAAATAAGCCGAACGTGGAAAGGGACTTATGCTCACATCTCTCGTCGTCCAGTTGTTTCATAACCTCTCCAATTATCTGACCGACCGACTGTACGGCCTTGATGTCATCCTCGGTCTTTGCAAAGTCCTTCTCGAGATCCTTGAGCGAGAACCGTACTAAAGCGGATTGTCACGAAAAGCACAATGTCAAGAGAGGCGTCCACTTACAATTCTTGAGGCTTTGACCCATAGCTTCGTGATCCCGCATTTTCTAGCCAGGAGTCAGTAAACTATACGCCTTGGTCGCCGCGCCCGCTCACGTTGCGATACCCAGTCAGGGCATCCACTCTCCGTTGTTCCATTCCCCCAGACGAAGTTGAAGCTTCAGCCTCAATCATTTATGACGATGAAAATATGGCAACGAGTGAGCGACAGGGATGAGGAGAGGGATGAGGTCAGCGAGAACTGGACGCGCAAGCGTTGAGTGTGAGGACGCGTCGCCGCCCCCCGCTTTGCGTCTGTTGACCCCATTGCCTTTTGTGAGAGTCGATCATCCCAGAAAAGGAAATATATCTACCATGCCACGGTGCTGGTGCATACTAATTCTCATGGTGGAGGCTCATCTGTATAGTGCCGCATAGTCTGCATAGCAGTGCTTATATGCGTAGTAATCCATGCTAGTACGATGACCCCTAGCGCTGCGTAGTGTTACACAGTCCACGTAGCTCACATAGTCCGTATAGTAGGATTCCAACGAAGGGAAAGTTGCTTGGTATTTGTTTTACAGAGGCCGTACGCTCGTGCACCTCAGGGGTGCAGCAAGTAAGGGATCCTGGCTGTTACCAATATATATAGATCGCAAGCCTGTTGGTATTCACGAGAGTCGCGACGAGCAGCCCATGCATGTCTTAGTCGTCGAGGGAAGAACTAATCTGCAAAACAATATTTCAGAAATGTTTCCTAGCAGTCATATGTCTTCATTCCCGACATCTCAACTGAGTTTCCCCGAGCGCATACTAGTAGCGTTGCAACATGCGACCTCAAGAATGCAGAAGCAAGCATACCGATACTGACCGCCTCTTCAACCATTATGGAAGAGAACAGTCACAGAACTGGCCCGGCCGTCTGGCCCATTTCGAAAACAATTTGCCGGAAGAAGGGGGTTGGAGGCAGTCGTCAATGGCCAGGTACCTGAACGGTTCCAGCTGCCTATGGTATATACTATAGACAGAAGCCTTCTCGTCTTTTTATCTTCACTAATTTGAAATTGCCACTCTTCCGTGAGAGAAGGGGTTGCTACTGCTGCCAGGTGGCTGCAAGAGTCCGGGCCGACGAGCTCTTGGCGGATTGGAAGTTGGGCGCATTTTACAAAAGAAGGATGCAAAGACGGGGGAAGACTCAAGTTTTATACGGCACTAGATTTTCTCCACATACATAACTTTCCTGAACGAATGTGATTGGTCCTTCATATGTCTCATGTCCGAGAAGCATCAGTGATAATAGGTTAGGGGTTTATTACGAAAGCCTGCGGTCCGCGCCTTTTTTCGCTGGTGTGGATGGATGAGGTGAACAATCTTGATCGTCCCTGATAGTTGAATACAATGCCAGAGGAACAAGGTTATAACTCAGCTAGCGGGCGTAGTTGTCTGCGGGAAGCGCCAGACTGGCGGGCGCAGCTGTCGAGTGCATGTCCGAAAACGATAGGATAAAAATTGACAAGAGAAAGGTGTACTAGATTCATAGCATATCAATACATTATAACCCCACAGAAGCCCAAATAGATGCTTCGGAAACATAGATCTGAGGAGAATAGGATCGTCCATCGCGTCACAAGAAACCCAGAAACTTAAAACCCAGAAAACTGCTTCCGCTCAGCACACAGCTTCACGACCTGCTCCTCGCACGCACGGTACGATTCAACGAGACCATCGTAGACCCGCGTGACCTCTGGACGTGGAGTCGCCACGAGCCGCATTTTCTCCGTCATGCCAGCTTTGAGCTCTTCGAATGAGCCCTCCCCGCCCCGGCGTGCACGCCACCACGCGAATAATGCGAGTATCGCGCCGCCGTGGCCAGCAGCTTCTTTTGTCTCCGCAACGTATGCAGGCAATCCGAAAACATCCGCCGCGAACTGACGCACGACCGCGTTTGCAGATGTGCCCCCTGTGAGGATGAGTCGACCGAGCGGCTGCGCATCATCCGGCAGCACCGCTGCGACACGCGAGCGCACCGAGAGCAGTTGCGACTCGAGGATTGCGCGCGGATGTGCGGACTCCGGAATCGTCGTTACTTGCTGTGAGTTTGTGAAGAAGAAATTGCCATGCACGCCGTCTGGAATGATCTCGACGAGCGGGAAATATAGGCCTGCGTGTCCGTCGTTGCCCGGCGGGGTAGTCTCGAAAGCATCATTGAAGGCAGACCATGCGCCGCCCGCGTGGGCGTCGCGTACCTGCTCGCGCGCGAGTGCGCCGTTTTTATAACAAAGCATCGCAATGGATGCATCATCATGGGCGGGGTGTGCAAGTAAGTGCGATGTCGTAAAGCGCGCGGGTGCGAGCTTTGATGGCGGAATGTCGAGCAAGAAGGTCGTCGACGTGCCAAGGGAAAGAATACCATCGCCTAGTTTTGAAATTGAGGCCATTGTCGCCGGGTTATCGCCTGTGAACGGTGCGACAGAACAGTCTATGCCAGTGTCAGCCGGGCATTCAGAAGCGACTGTGAGGTTTTGGCTCACCCGGACTGAATCCCCACCGCTTCACCCACCAATCACATACCTTCCCGAAAAAGGTGCCGCCATGCACGGGCTCAGGACCGAGTTTCGTGCGAAGCTCTGGTCCACCGCATGTCTCAAGAAGGCTGTCGTCCCATTTATGGGTAAACACATTCATTAAGTTCATGCCACTAGCATCGGAAACCTCGATTGGTGCGACTTCTCCTAAGAAGAGCGAGGGAAGGAAAGAGGACACGAGAGAGATTCGGGACGTCGCTGCGTAACCGTTTTTGTCCGTCTTACGGAACTGAACGGGTGAATATAAGTAAAAAAATCGAGTAATTGAGACTTTTTATGACAGAAGGTTTAACGTACCTTCATGATTTGAGGGCCAGTAAATCGCTCGTATGAACGGCTCCCCGACAGATCTGCCAAGGCCTGTTTCCCACCCATGGCTTCGTCAAGTTCTTTGCATTCCTGCGTCGTCGATGAATCTTGCCAAATGGGCGACTGCGATACTGAAAAGGCATTCGGAGCCAGTTGCTCCGTGAGTGACTTTCCTGCATCGAGCGAAGAAAGCAAAGCTGGCGCGTCGTGGGACCAATAGACGGAGCCGTGTTGCTGTAATTAAAGTCAGTCGTGATTGAATAGGGGGGAAATTATTGTCCCACCTGCGCAGCTCCAGAGACGCCGACAATACGATGGACCTCGACGCGCTCATTCCTCATTCTCTCGAGCAGCAGATCTACGGCGGCAACCCACAACGCGACGGGCGAAGTCACTTCACCCGCACGTGCGCCCTGGATCGCGCCACCTTTCGTGCCATACTGTGGTAAGTCGCGGTCGAAGCCGACGGCGGTTTCATGCACGACATCGCCTTTCTCAGAGACTACGATAGCCTTGAGCTGTTGTGTAGAGAGATCGAGACCCAGGAAGAGGGGTGCTTCATTGGGGCGGGATTGCGGCAGGGCACCAGCCCCGCTTAGATGGGGCACACCAGTAGAGCCAGGCTTGCTAGAGAAGACGGCAGAGGAGTTGCCCGAATGTGTATCCATTAGTTTGCTGAAGATGAACGGGGGCGGGGAAATGTATGGGAACGCGGGGAACGTTGGGGTCACCAGAGGCTATAAGTAAGAATGCGGGGGTATGGTCCGTACTTACCATGCTTCCTCTACTGCGGGAAAGCGACGGAGAGAGCGGACCAGCCATCCCGGACCTCAGGCGAGCTCTGGGGCGGGCAAAGTTCGGAGCATAGGCCTGAGAGCGCGAGGTAAAAAGGATAACCCCTGGGTCTGGAACCGGAATGCGCCGGTCCGGATTCAATAGCGGCGGACCAGCCCCGGCTGCAGTCTGCTACTTAGTTAAGGATGGAGAACAGTACGGAATAAAATATGCAAAGCGAGTGATAGGAGCGTTGTGAGAGCCGATGGTACCCGCGGCTTCTTCGGATGGCCAGATAGAAAAAGCAGCTCGGAGAAAGGCATCCATCTGTTATGTCTGGTCCCTGTCTTCATGTCTCTCACTTGCTGTGCCGTCCATCGCTAGATCTTCCGCGGGGGATCGCATTAAAGTGCTCGTGGTCCGTCACGGAGACCTCGATCGTATCTAGGGGTCTGACGAAGGAGATCCGGGAGATTAGACGAGAGATCGCGCATCGAGACAGTGTTCAACGTAAAGATTTGGAAGTTACAGAGCAAGGCATCGGTTGATTTCGTCCACGGTGCGAGCACAACTCCTCAATACGTCCATAGACCGCATGGGTTGCGCTTCAAGTGCAAGTTGCGGCCAACCAACATGCGGCCGCAACGAGCTGGTAGTATGATATAGCATCCGTGCGAATGATTACATAAAAGGCGAGACTTTGGGGAACGCGTCCCCAGCGCGTCTCTGCCATTTTTCTCCATTGCCGACCCCACTTTCCATTTCTTCCTCCCCCCTCGTAGTTGTCGACGCTGCCAGCGGGCAAAAAATTAGAATGGCGTCGTACGACCACGCAAAGGTTTCTCACTTCATCGGTACGTGGGAGGAAGGTGTATGCGTCGAGCTCGCGCTGATCCTAATCTTGTGCAGGTGGTAATTCAGTGGACAAGGCTCCAGCGGGCCAGGTTGCTGACTTCGTTAAATCGCACGGAGGCCACACGGTCATTACCAAGGTGTGTCTTGTCGATATTCTTGGTGTCTTGTTTGTTGGAAGAAATAACGCTGTATCTTCCTACAGGTTTTGATCGCCAACAATGGTAGGCTTCACTTGCCCTTACGTGACATAAAATACTGAAGAGAGTCTAGGCATTGCTGCCGTCAAGGAAATCCGCTCTATTCGCCAATGGAGTTATGATACCTTTGGCACTGAGCGTGCAGTTGAGTTCACCGTCATGGCCACTCCGGAAGATCTTAAGGTCAACGCGGAGTACATTCGCATGGCCGATCGCTACGTAGAAGTACCAGGAGGGTCGAACAATAACAACTACGCCAATGTAGATCTCATTGTTGATGTCGCTGAGCGATCAGGTGTCCATGCCGTCTGGGCTGGATGGGGACACGCGTCCGAGAATCCGCGCCTCCCGGAAAGCCTCGCTGCGAGCAAGAACAAGATTGTATTTATTGGACCGCCAGGAAGCGCGATGCGCAGTCTCGGCGACAAAATCTCCTCGACCATCGTCGCACAAAGCGCCAATGTCCCGACCATGGCTTGGTCCGGTGACGGCATTTCTGATACGTGCTTGTCTGAGCAGGGCTTCGTGACCGTGCCAGACAAGGCATACAAAGATGCTTGCGTATTCTCCGTCGAGCAAGGTCTTGCGAAGGCAGAGACCATCGGCTGGCCCGTGATGATCAAGGCTAGCGAGGGCGGTGGGGGAAAGGGTATCCGAAAAGTCGAAGCCGCCAGCGAGTTCAAAAACGCGTTTCAGGCAGTTGCAGGAGAAGTCCCAGGTGATTTGATGGCTGGCACTGTACATTGGCTTCACTAACATTCTTAAAGGCTCGCCGATCTTCATCATGAAGTTGGCGGGATCGGCCCGTCATCTTGAGGTCCAGCTCCTTGCTGATCAATATGGGAACGCGATTTCGCTATTTGGGCGCGATTGTTCGGTCCAGCGTCGGCACCAGAAGATTATCGAGGAAGCACCTGTGACCATCGCAAAGCAAAGCACATTCGAGGAAATGGAGCGCGCGGCAGTGCGCCTCGCGAAGCTCGTTGGCTACGTCAGCGCCGGCACAGTTGAATACCTTTACAGTCATAGCGATGATACGTTCTTCTTCCTCGAGCTCAATCCGCGTCTGCAAGTTGAGCATCCCACAACCGAGATGGTTTCGGGAGTCAATCTCCCTGCTGCGCAGTTGCAGGTCGCGATGGGCATTCCATTACACTGCATCCGCGACATCCGTACGCTGTATGGCGTCGCTCCGCACGCGAGTTCGGAAATCGACTTTGACATGGTTGACCCGCAGGCAGATTCTGCGCAACGGCGTCCAAGACCCAAAGGCCATGTTGTTGCCGTACGTATCACTGCGGAAAACCCTGATGCAGGCTTCAAGCCATCGTCGGGTTCTCTGCAGGAGCTCAACTTCCGCTCAAATACGAACGTTTGGGGTTATTTCAGTGTCGGCACTGCGGGTGGCTTGCACGAGTTTGCGGACAGTCAATTTGGCCACATCTTCGCTTACGGCGCGGATCGCGGTGAGAGTCGAAAGAATATGGTGGTTGCTCTTAAGGAGCTTAGTATCCGTGGTGACTTCCGTACAACTGTCGAATATCTGATTAAGCTGCTCGAAACGCACGCGTTCGAAGATAACACCTTCACAACCGGCTGGCTCGATACACTCATTAGCAACAAGCTCACGGCAGAGCGTCCTGATCCTGTACTCGCGGTCATCTGCGGTGCGGTCACAAAGGCGCACCTCGCGTCGGAAGCGTGCTGGGCAGAGTACCGGCGCATCCTTGATAAGGGACAGGTTCCTGCAAAGGACGTTCTCAAGACGGTTTTCTCTGTCGACTTTATCTACGATGGCACGCGCTATCTCTTCACGGCGACGCGTTCCTCAGTCACAACCTGGACGCTGTATATTAATGGCGGACGCACAATGGTCGGTGCCCGACCTCTTGCGGATGGAGGCCTTCTTGTCCTACTTGATGGCAAGAGCCATTCAGTATATTGGCGTGAAGAAGTCGGCGCCATCCGCCTAATGGTCGACGCTAAGACATGCCTGATCGAGCAAGAGAACGACCCAACTCAGTTGCGGAGCCCGAGTCCAGGGAAGCTTATTAGGTTCCTCGTTGACAGCGGCGAACATGTCAATGCTGGTGAAGCCTACGCTGAAATCGAGGTATTTAGAACATTTATCGTGTTATTTTAACGTCTTTGACATATTGTGATTATAGGTTATGAAAATGTACATGCCCCTCATTGCGGCCGAAGACGGTGTCCCTCAATTTGTCAAACAGCCTGGGGTTTCCCTCGAACCTGGTGACATTCTTGGTATCTTGACGTTAGACGACCCAGCACGCGTCAAGCATGCGAAGCCCTTCGAAGGCCTTCTTCCGGCCATGGGCCTGCCCAGTGTCAAAGGCAACAAGCCTCACCAGCGTCTCGTCTTCTGCCTTGACATCCTCCACAACATCCTGGATGGGTACGATAACCAGGCGATTATGACGTCGACGCTTAAGGACCTCATCTCCGTTTTACAAGATCCTGAGCTTCCCTTCTCAGAGACGACCTCTATTCTCTCTACACTTTCGGGACGCATGCCTGCGAAACTCGAGGAGAGCATCCGCGGCGTACTTGATGGCGTGCGCACAAAGGCGGGTGTACACGAGTTCCCTGGATCGCGGCTTAAGAAAATGCTTGAGAACTATGTAACCACAAGTGTAGGTGCGCCGGAGCGTCCGTTATTCCGCGCACAGATGGCCGCACTGTTCGATGTGACAGAGCGTTTCCGCAACGGATTGAAGCAACACGAGATTGATACGATTGCAGAGTTGCTCGGGCGCTATGAGGCGACGGAAAAATTGTTTGGTGGGAGCATCGAAGCGCGTGTGCTCAAGTTGCGTGAGCAGCACAAGGATGACCTCGGCAAAGTCGCGGCGCTTGTACTGAGTCACATGAAGGCACAGAGCAAGAGCAAGCTCGTATTTGCTCTGCTGGATGAAGTTAAGAACAGCGGCTCGAACCTGTCTAACCCGGAGAGCAAACTGCATGCGGTACTGCAGGGTCTTGCTGCTCTTGAGGCGAAGTAAGATTTTTACTACTTCGCGTCTCCTATTACCTGATTAATCCCTGTACTTCTTAGATCTTCAATTGCCGTATCGCTGAAGGCCCGTGAGGTGCTGATTATTGGCCAGATGCCCTCTTACGAGGAGCGGGCTGTGCAAATGGAAGCTGTCCTCAAGCAGTCCGTCACGACTAGCTACTACGGCGAGCAGGGATATGACCACAGGTTTGATCACTTCCACTATCGGATTCTGTATCAAACTGAACTCACCACCTCATCAGGAATCCCCATCCTGAGGTCTTGAGGGAACTAACAGACTCGCGGTTCTCCGTCTATGATGTCTTGCCTGCGTTTTTCAACCACGACGACCCTTGGGTTTCTCTCGGTGTGTTTATTCCCTCGTTTTTAAAAGATTCTACAACCAACGCTATCTTTTAGCGGCACTGGAGGTCTATGTTCGCCGAGCATACAAGGCGTATACCCTTCTGTCGGTTGATTACGAGGAAGGCGATGGCTTGGACGATGGCGACGCACCGTATGCTGTAACTTGGCGCTTTAAACTTGGTCAGTCGTACGCCCCACCGACGACGCCTACTTTGTGAGTCCTGCTGTTGTGTATCATTTCTACAGAATAGCTTAATATTGCGTAGGGCGAGATCAAATCAAAGACAAGGCTCGGTCAGCGATCTCACGTACATGATCAACCATTCGCAGACTCAGCCAGAACGCACTGGTGCCTTATCGTCCTTCCCCAGTTTACCTGCCCTCGAGAAAGGATTTGATAAGGTTGCGTCCCTCCTGCCGGTGTTCAATGCCCGTGACTTCGCACAACGCTACGGTGGGGACTCGCAGCCACCAAATGTTTTAAACATCGCTCTGCGGGTCTTTGAAGAAGAGGACGACATGCCCGAGAATGTGTGGTCAGAGAAGATCACCAAGCTGGTTAATGATCGGCGCAGCATCCTTACTCAGCGTGGCGTGCGGCGACTGTCCATCATGCTTTGCCGAAGGGGCCAATACCCGTTGTATTACACCCTTCGTGACATGGGTGAGTCATGGGGCGAAGAGCAGGCCATTCGAAACATCGAGCCCGCCCTTGCATACCAGCTAGAGCTAAGCAGGCTGAAGAACTACAATCTTACGCCGGTGTTTGTCGAAAACAAGTCGATGATCCACATTTATCATGCCGTCGCCTGCGAGAACCAGCTTGACAACCGCTTCTTCATTCGCGCGCTCGTGCGTCCTGGACGCATTACCGGGAGTATCAACACCGCAGAATACCTGATCTCCGAAACGGACCGTCTCGTCTCATCTACGCTAGACGCGCTCGAGGTTGTCAGTGCGAAAAATCGTAACGCGGACTGCAATCACATCTCGATGAACTTTATCTACAACCTTGGTGTGACCTTTGAAGAAGTACTTCAGGCAGTCACGGGCTTCCTCGAGCGCCACGGGAAGCGGTTATGGCGTCTCCATGTGACTGGCTCGGAGATTCGCATCGCCCTCGAAGATAACGAGGGTAACGTCACCCCGATTCGCTGTATTATTGAAAACGTCTCGGGTTTCATCGTGAACTTCAATGCCTACCAGGAGATCACGACGGACAAAGGGACTGTTATCCTCAAGTCCATTGGAGAAAAAGGGCCACTGCACCTCCAGCCTGTCGACCTTCCGTACCCGACCAAAGAATCCCTCCAGCCGAAACGCTACCAGGCACACTTGGTCGGCACAACATATGCGTACGACTTCCCAGATCTCTTCTCCAAAGCTCTGCAGAATATCTGGATCAAGCATCGCTTCGATGCGAACCTCGCAATGCCGAAGGTGTTCCTAGAGTCGAAGGAGCTAGTCCAGGACGAACACGACCAGCTTGTGGAGGTCGATCGCGCGCCTGGCAACAACACCTGCGGAATGGTTGGGTGGGTGTGCATGATGCGCACGCCTGAGTATCCTAGCGGACGCAAAGTGGTCATGATTGCAAACGACATCACGTACAAGATTGGCTCGTTCGGACCCCTCGAGGATCAATACTTCTATCTTGCTACGCAGTACGCCCGTGAACGCGGATTGCCGCGTGTGTACTTGTCGGCGAACTCTGGCGCACGCATTGGCGTCGCTGAAGAAGTCATCGGCCTCTTTTCGTGTGCATGGAATGTCCCAGAGCATCCCGAGAAGGGTATTAAGTACCTCTACCTCACGCCTGAGAACCTCACAAAGCTGCAGGGCAAGGGTGAGGGCTCGGTCATTACAACTGAGATCGAGGAGGACGGTGAGCGGAGACACAAGATCACAGACATTGTTGGTCTTCAGGATGGCCTTGGCGTCGAGTGCTTGCGCGGCTCTGGTCTCATTGCTGGAGAGACATCTCGTGCGTACGAAGACATCTTCACTATCACTCTAGTCACTGCACGCTCGGTCGGTATTGGTGCATACCTCGTGCGTCTGGGTCAGAGGGCTGTGCAGGTCGAGGGACAACCCATAATCCTTACTGGCGCTTCAGCCTTGAACAAGGTTCTTGGACGTGAAGTTTACACATCCAACTTGCAGCTCGGTGGCACACAGATCATGCACAAAAATGGTGTCTCCCACCTTACTGCAGGAAGCGATCTCGAGGGTGCAGCTCACATCATGCAATGGCTTTCTTACATTCCGGACGTTAAGGGAGCGATTCCCCCAACCCTCCAGTCTAGTGACTCGTGGGATCGTGACATCGAGTACATTCCCCCTAAAGGGCCCTACGACCCGCGGTGGTTCATTGAAGGCAAGACAGATGAGACAACGTCTGAGTGGTTGGGCGGGTTCTTTGATAATGGCTCGTTCCAGGAGACACTGAGCGGCTGGGCGCAAACCGTGGTCGTTGGACGTGCCAGACTTGGAGGTCTTCCGATGGGTGTCATCGCAGTTGAGACCCGTACGATCGAACGCGTTGTGCCGGCAGACCCTGCCAACCCGTCGTCTTTCGAACAGCGCATCATGGAAGCTGGTCAGGTCTGGTATCCCAACTCTGCATACAAGACCGCGCAGGCTATCTTCGACTTCAACCGCGAGGGATTGCCATTGATAATCTTCGCAAACTGGCGTGGATTCTCAGGCGGGCAGCAGGATATGTACGACGAAGTGCTCAAGCAAGGCGCGAAGATTGTTGATGGCCTGTCAAGCTACCGTCAGCCCGTCTTCGTCTACATCGTACCTAACGGAGAGCTTCGTGGTGGCGCATGGGTCGTACTTGATCCCTCAATCAATGAGGAGCAAATGGAGATGTACGCGGACGTCGACGCAAGGGCAGGCGTACTGGAACCTGAGGGTGTCGTCGAGATCAAAATGCGCAAGGACAAAATCTCGCGCCTCATGGAGCGTCTCGACGACACGTATGCGTCTTTAAAGGCAGCCAGTACTGATGCTTCAAAAACTCCAGAGGAGCGGGCGGAAGCTTCGGAACAGCTGTCGAAGCGCGAGACGTTACTTCAGCCCACTTACAAACAAATCGCCCTATTATATGCTGACTTGCACGAGTAAGTAACAATCTTTTAACCCTTTATTTCGCTTTTATTAAGTTCTTGTAGCCGCACGGGTCGCATGGAAGCAAAGGGCTGTGCTAAGGCCTGTGTCTGGAAAGACGCCCGCCGGCGCTTCTACTGGTCTCTTCGTGCCCGATTGGCGCGTTCAAGACTGCTGACTCAGCTCACAGAAGCAAACCCAGAGTCTCTGCCCGAGTACCGGGCACAGGTCCTCACGCAACTCGCGCCTCCCAGTGCAGCGGATATGCGCGAGACCGCCGAGACATTCGAGAAGCTTGATATTAGCTCAACGTTATCGCAGTTCCGTAGCGACCGCGTCATTCAGTCGTTACGCGACGCCGCACAAGTTGACCGTAAGGCGGCGCTCAATGGGCTTCTCCAACTTGTGGACGAACTCTCGGACGAGGAGAGGGCCAGCATGATGGCTGCACTTCAGGGTTCCGTTTAATTCTCTTTCTTTTAGCCTGAATGATACCTGCATATTTCCTTTCTTGTCCCCGCAAAACATACACTCTCATCGAATGCACCATAGCATTGTTGTTCTTTTTCTTCTTTTACTAATGGTACTTTAACGAACGATGGAAGTATAGATATCACATAGACCTGTTTTTTGGTACGAATTATATATGTCATTACGACTTTCCAAAGAGGGTTTTCAGACGGATCGTCGACTAGTACTGTGACCGATTGGATTGAGGCGGAGTTTTCACGCACCCTTCGGAGCTTGAAATTCCTCGCCCATTAACGCGACGCGCTCGACAACCCCTTGAAATTCCACTTCCACTGCGACTTCGGGCGCCGACGACGGCCGTTGACGACGCTTTCTTCAATAGATATAGAGGTGCGCTCCCGTATCTGATTGCGTACGTCGCTGCTGGCGTCTATCTCACAGTGTTCAATGATGTATCGTCCGTGGTAGTAGGTGTCAACGGTCCATTGTTGGCGCTGCTGGTGATTCGAAGGGCATACCTCGCAAAGTCCCGGTGTGTAATCTTCATCGAAGGTGTATTCCATTAATCTCCCTCTAAGATATAGTAGGAAGTGTGCAGCTTGCGTTTTTTCCGAGGCAAAAGCCACTCGCGACCCAGATCGATAGTCGACTCAGAATGCTTGGCGTTATCTACTCTGCCACTTCCGACTTCTCTGTGTTCTCCTATCCTCGTGCCCCTCATACATCTGCAGTTTGCCATGAAGTACACAGCACATCTATTGAAGAGCGCTACTGCACCAAGGAGCACGTCCACTATTGCGACGATAACGAATGGGATGAACTCCTGGCGTGTGGAGTCAGGCTCTTCGACGAACCTGAGATCGACTTGCTGTCTGCGCCGGATATCTACCCAAATTTCGCCGAAGTTGAAGAAAAAAAATGTGAGAAAGAAGAAAAGGAAGAAGTAGAAGAAGAGCCTTTGCTTGCAGTCCCTCCTCCTACACCAATCTCTACGGTGTCTACTTTTTCAACGCCATCCCTCATCTGTGGCCACAGGACGGCAAACAGCTTATCCATTGCTGGTGATGACTCTGGCGATGACTCTGATTACGAAGACGGAAAGGCTAGAAAGACAGGTCTTTGCATCACGACCGCTCCTATTTTAGAAGCATCAAACAAAAAGAAGAGGAAGCGTGGAAAAGCGAACAAGATACTGAATCCACGCAAGAGGCTTTGTCGTGCTTCCTCTAATGCCTCTGTCACAACGCTCTCTTCGATCACATCTGCTGGGAGTTCCTCGAGCTCATCCTCGCTTTTCATCTCATCGATGCTTAATTCAGAGAACCCGTGGAAGTGTCCTCATTGCCCTTGGATTCAGCACACTCAGCGTCTACCAGACTTCCTTCGTCATCAGCGCTCTCACTTCGTCTCACAATCTGACTGGCCCTGTCCGAATCCTAAGTGTGGGAAAGGCTTCGCCAGGAAGGACTCGTTGAAAAGGCACCTCGACAACAGAGGAACGGGCTGCAAAAGACCACCGGGCTACACAGTCTGCTAGTTTCCTCTTGTTCGTTTACACTTTGCAGTCATTCTGATAAGAAGACAATGATGGCAATCACCCGTTACTAGAATTTACGGAACCATTGCACTTTCCCCGGACGACGTCTCATACCAAAAGTCGCGGCCCACGCAATACCCCATACCTCGCCGGCCGTCGTCACATAATATTTCGTTTTCAATTCGCATTGATCAATTCGATTATTCTTCAGGATTTCTCTGGGAAGAGGCACTTTTGTATTCACATCATTGCCACCATTTTTTTACATTCGACATTTCGTATTGCCACTCTTTTTTTTCTCCTCAGCAGCTTCAATCGGTCTCAACTTAAATTTGCGATAAGCTTGGCGTATGCAGTAATCATACTCTACAATTCGGTTATTTTCGGATGTACTTCTTTGACTCCTGCGATACCAGTATCAGACCGTGGATTCGTTCTAAAATGTGGTACCAACTTGTTGTACATGTTACTGTATCCCCATACTGCATTTGTAATAAAACCATACGGGCACGCCCCGTTGTTTCGTCTGTTCTGATTGTTCCCAGACCTAGGAATTTGACTTCCTTTCCTCAGTGTTCTCACTACTGTGGTTTTAATAGAAATTTGTCCCGTCACGTTTAATATGCCGTTACAAATATGTACATTCATAGAAAAGATTGTGACGCGATCGATGCTCGCGCGGGCGTGTCTAGGATCTACCTAATGATCCAATAAATAAATAAGTACCGACTCTTCTAAGGGATATAATCAGAACAATCATGGAGTGCCTTGAAATTTATTACACCAAAAGCCCCAGGCAGGAACCATCTTAACCACTCCTATCATTCTTGGCCTCTGGTAAGTGAGACCCCCAGTCACGTTCAACCCACACCGACGGCGCTGCAGTCCGAGACGGTGCCGGTGTGTGTGGAACAGCCGGTGTTGTGGACGTGCCTTCAAAGATCAGCTCACGTCGCTCGACATATTTGCCCTTATATCGTTGTGACTCGGTAAGCGCCGCGGCGGGAGAAAGCGTGCACACCAGCCGAGAGAACGAGGGTGACGGCGACAATGACGGCGACAATGATGCGGTCGACGGCGATGGAGATATAGACGCGCCCGACGGCGATGGAGATAGCGACGCGCTCGACGGCGACGGCGACAATGACATTGACGGTGATGGTGACGGGAACGTCGATGTCGAAGGCGACAGCGATCCCGACGATAGTGCCGGTGCTGACCAAGCCGTAGGGAAGTCACCCCGCAACGGCTCGGGGACACGGACGTACGGGAAAGCCCACGGGTGCGCCTCCAGGACGTCTTTCCCCAAGGGGGATGCATGCGTCAGCGGCTCCAGCGCGTGAGCGCGAGCGCGAGCTTTAGCATCCCCCTCCAGTGCACGTGCGCGTGCCACTCGCGCCGAGTTCGAAGGTGAGTAGCCCTCGAACCTCGTACGTAAGCGCGTCGGGACGCGTACATGCGGCAACGCCCATTGGTTCTGTGCGAGTACGGGTGTACTCAGTGGCGAGAACTCTCGGTCGGCACTGCGTGTGGGGGTCGATGGTGTCTTGGTCCTGGCTTTGTTGAACGGCGTGGACATAGCGTCGGGGTCGTCACCGGTCATATAGAAGAAGCTCAATTGCGAAGTGGAGGGCCCAAACCGAGCAGAGTCTGTATCCGAGAAGTGCGACTGAGTCGGGCTAGGTGTCTCCGGGGTTGACGCTCCGGCGGGGGAGCTGTACTTGTAAATGTCTTCCATGGACGAGAGCGGGGTACACTTGAGCATCTCGCACCACCGGTCGATCTTATCAGACGTGCTTTCTTCGTTCGGGTCAGTCACGTCCCCGAAGAAGTACTCGTTTGTAGGCGACGCAGTGGGCGATAGAAGTACCCCGTTCGGCGATGCTGGACGATGAAAACGGGAGTATATGAGTGACCACAACATTAACGAGGCAGCGGAAGAAACACACCGTTTGCATATAACTCGGCACTCGAGTCACTCCCTTGCATAGAAGATGTGCACTCCACACTTGTGCCCGGAGGCGGGTAGTGCACACCCTCGACTAGGGAGGACCCATTGCAGTCAGGAGTCCCACCATTATTGTCGAAGGTAGGCATCAGATGCAGTCGAGGTACAGGCGCGCTTTCCATGAAACTATTGCAACGGGTTGGCGAATAGATCATGGAAGGTCTTTGTTTATTGTCCTCAGAAGAGACTATTATAAGTGGAGGCGGGAGGGTGGCGAACCTCTTAGGCGCATCGCCGTAAGAAGATTTCAAGGGTGCCGATTGGTGTCCAGCAGTTGTTCCAGAGAGTTCAGATCCCAGTGAGAGATGCAAGGTACTGTTGGACGATGGAGACGAACGGTTCGTGTTGGATGTCTGGGATGGAGGAGACATTCCTCGTGAATCTGGAGAGGAGCTACTGATGCTATTGGAAAGCGTCGTATAAATCGAGTCCGAAAGGACCTCGCCCGATTTGCAACGAGCATCAAGTGGCTTGATGTCACTCTTCTCCACAGTCGAGACAGACGAGGAACCCAGACGCTCGGTGGCCAGCCCAGCTTCGACAGCGTTCTCCCATGAGACACGCCTTAGACCTTGAGAAGCTGGGTCGGTGATGATAGTATTGTTGTAAGATTCGGGGTCCGGAATCGCCCAGAACGGAATTGGGGCAATGCGTTCGCATGAAATAGTATCCAGGGGACACCTTCGTGCAAGGCCTGGCAAGTCAACCGTAACCTTGAGCCGGCCGTCGGCATGCTCGGCCCTGACGGCGGAACGCGTATCATAAGGATCGTCGTCATAAAACTTCTAAAATGAAAGATAAGCATTGAATCCATTACAGGAAGACATAAAGTACTCACATATGCAGGTTTGACTTTATTCGAGACCTTTTTCCAGAAGATGCCCTGCGTAAATATATTTGTCAATATATGCGAAGGTGAGAGTGGAGAAAGTACTTACCAGAATTGAAAGGATAACCAAGGTTGTGACTGCGGCTGCCACAACGGAAGGAATTTTCTCGATGTCTTCGTTCCCTATTATTCCTGTATAGCCCATATTAAAGAAACGTGATAAACCTCCCCTTCCAGATAGTTTGAAAGGCGATGTCAATGGGAGATGGTCGGGTAACTCATGATCGGGGATGTCACCCAAACATTCATCCCATTCAGCCCACGCGTACTTGAGGTTCCTATCTATAACCGCCTCTTTCGTCCATCCGCATTCAGTCTTTAACTGCCGTTGACTGAACTCGGACGACTGGGAGAGACGATCATAGGCTGCCGACCCCCCATCCTGATATCCTTCACCGGAGGCCACAGGTGAGACTGCCGTTCTCACAGTGGCGCGCGAGGGAAATACTGCGGAGGAGTGATGGCCGAGAGTGTAAGGGGTCTTGCGAGCGCCGATGGATAACAGAATCGCGTTATGAGTGGATAGAAGCTTGTTCATCGAGGAAGCGCTGATGTATAGAATCGCATCGCGGGTGTATATGATCTTGTCGCGGACGAACAGAATCACGTAGCGGGTAGACGCAGCAGCAGCGGACAGCCTCTGATAAACGATATTCACAGCGGGACGCACATACGAATAGGTGTCGATCAAGTATACGGCAGGGTTGCTGGGGTCCAGAGGGATGAGCGGCCCATGCAACTCCGCCAGAATGACTGCAGGGAGGGTAACGCTGAGCATCTCGAGGAAGGAAGACATGGTGATGATCTAGTGGTGGATAGCGTGTCTTGTCGTCGAGGAGGAAAAGGGGGAAGACAAGTGATCGCTAACTGAAGAAAAGAGGACGGAAAACGGGCATATTTATACATATTCTGGAGACCCGTCAGCCTCCTCCAGAAAATGCGGAAAAATCCCCATTATATTCTTCCACTGGGCTGACGCCTTGTTGGGCTGACATAGTTATTTTCGGCAACACTCTAGACCACATACTCCGGGATGGCCGAGTTGGTTTCTTGAGTTTGTGGTTGGGTGCATACCGCATTCAGAGCAGGAGGACGAACTGCGTCAGCCTCCACTAGACCTCACCCAACGGACCCCCGCGCTCAGGAAAGCGTGTTCCCAAGTACAAGCACTAGGTCTTCATATAGAGGGTCCTCTAAGCTTCCTTACTAGACCGTTTGACGCTTTTTTGCTTAGAAGATATGCGTCCACCTTGATGTCTTTTCGACACCGGTCAGCCGCTCCTACTAACGATTTTGGGGCCGATACCAAAGACAGGTTCTGAGACAGTCAGCCCAGGCAGCAGAGCACAACAGCGTAAGTGAGACATGGTAGAATATGGCAATATGGCCGGCGTGCCCGAACATTGAGAGGCTGGTTGCTGGTAGTCACCGTATTGGCTGAAGCGGCGTGAACTGGAGGCTGGCACGAATTCGGACGCGTTGTCCAGGTCAGCGCTAACTTTCAGTGTGCGAAAATCCCCGTCTATTCATCCTAGCTATGTCGCAAGTACATTGTCTTTACATGGCACGTATACATAATTTTGATGACGTTTAAAAGGTACAAATGGTATATATAGTCAGGGGTATGATGAGATGCAAGGACATCAGCTCTCAAGAGGCTGGAAACGATTGTAGTATGCCTTCGTCTCTGCTTCGACAAGCTCCTGCGTGGATTCAGGGAGGTCCTCTACGAATTGTCCTATTTATGTTAGGTCGTCAGCGTACATCCATGAGAAAACAGAAAGCAGGCGTACCAGGTGCACCGGCGAAATATGCAAGTGCTGGGACGACACTGTTTGGCATGAGGACTGTATTGTCCGCAATCTTCGCACAATCTTTGATGATAGTGAACTTGCCCTGTCACATGCGTACGTCAACTTAGTAACAGTGGAAATACGGTATAAAACGAACAATGATGCAGTTCTTCCCAATCTCGACATGGCTACCAATAGTGGCAGCTTCTACAACACTGTTCGCGCCTATGTGAACATGGTCGCCAATCTTCATGGGATAGTAGTTGAAGTTGCCGCGATATGTTTTGTACGGCGGGCTACCAGTGCGCAAATATATCATTCAGAGTGAGGCGGAGCAGTCAGAGAAAGGCCTGTACGCACCGTATGACACACCCCTCGCCAATGAGGCAGTACCTTCCAAGAGAGATAACAACAGCATGACCGGGGCCCGTGCGGCGGAGGTCTCCTCGGATTATGGCACTGCTCGCGATGATAGTCTTACCGCCGAGGATAATATTTTGCGGACCTGCGATCGTCGCGCGCCGCGAGACCTTGTTTCCTGTGTCCTGCTCATCTCAGCGCGTGCACATGCAGCACTCCAAGGACAAGACGCGCTTACAGTCTCAATATACTCAGACTTGATGTAATACACTGGCGGCTGCAGGCTCATCGTTGCTGCTCCGGATCTGCCAACACGTTCAGCAGTGGAGGCAGGAGGAGGAAGGGGCGTGACATTATCTGCGTGACACTCGCGCTCCCTTTCCGGAAACCCGGAATCGGGTCACGGTCTTAGCGGGTCCGTTATACGGTTATTCTACGCCGTCATAGTCGGACTGGGACTTCGACGGCGACGAGATCAACGACGCCGAGACTACTGGGCTGCCGATGATGAAAGCGGCCTCGACACTCGCCCCGACGCGGCGCGAACTTGTTCTCCTCACGTCTCTGCTCGCATTTCTCCTTTTCTTCACCCAAAGCGACTACCTCTCCAGCTCCGTCAAGGTTTCCAATGTGATAGACGGCGTCGCCGACAGCACGCGGCACGACGCTGAAAATGGTCTGGTTATCACCAACAAGTACCCTGAGCCGCGGCTGACATGGACCGACGTCGTGCCGGAGACGAAAATGCTGCATCACACTCCGGGTGAGCTGATACGTTCAGCAGACGTGCGCCATCTAACCTACTGTAGGATGGACGATATTCGACAAGCTCTATGTGTTCGATGGTACTATTTATGTCGTTACTCCTACGCCAGAGTCCATCCCAGAGCGCAAGCTCATAACCTCTTCCGGTTACGAGATCTTCAACGAGCCCGAGGAAATTCTCAAGCGCCTCCCCTCCGACAAGGATATCCGCGTTGTCACTCCCGCAGAAGCACAACGTATCTTCAATACACACGCTGCCACTCGCATTGATGGTGCCTCTTTCCTCGTGACCGACCCCATGCAGTTCATCACGCATTACTACCATTTCTCCGCCGAGCTTCTCTTCGGGCTCTGGCGTGCGTACACCGCACTGGACCCGTTCATCACGTCCGACGGGCGCACTGCGCTGCCGCCCCCGCGGCGTATGCTCTTCCGTCACGTCGACAGTGCACATTGGCGTGACTACGCCGCGATGAACCAGTGGGTCCTACGTGGTGCATTCCCGGGCATTGGCCTTGAGTTTTCGGAGGACTGGGCGGACCGCGCTGCAATGCGCGTCCCCTTTGTATTCGACCGTGTCGTACTTGCGGATCGCTCCGCGTCCTACGAGGGTGATCCGTATAAAGCTACACTACGGTCTGCGAGCAACGCGTTCGACCTGCGCGGGAGCCCGAACTGGTGGGTCCCGCTTCGCAAGAGTGTGCTGGAGTTCAGTGGGCTCGCGTCTGAATTGATTATGGGCTCGGTCCCCGGCTCAAACGCGGAAAACGAAATGTATGTGATCACGTATGTATCTCGCCAGGAGTGGGGTCGCCGCATGCTCAGGCAAAAAGACCACGAAGTACTTGTCGAGGAGCTTCACAAACTTCGTGACAAGTATGGATATGAAGTCAATATTGTGAGCATGGACAAACTTTCCCGTGCGGAACAGCTCCAGCTCGCCGGGCGGACCACGGCAAGTAGCGTCTTCAACTTATACCTCTACCTACTTTCTGAGCTATAGCGTTCTGCAGATCATGATGGGTGTGCATGGTAACGGTCTGACCTCTCTTCTCTGGATGCGACCGACCCCGCGCTCGACCGTTATCGAGTTCTTTTACCCCAAAGGTATCGCCTTCGACTATGAGTTCACCACTCGCGCTCTAGGCATGACTCATTATGGCGTCTGGGACGACAAGTAAGCCTATATTCTTTTCTTTCCCCCGTTCCGTACTTTCAAGCTTTAGCAACGCCGTGCTAAATATCGCAATTTTGTATCGCTAGGGTCTTCACTCAGCCGAATGTACCGCACCAGCAAGCCTACCCAGAAGGCTTCCAGGGAAACGACATCCCACTCAACGGCGCCGCCGTTGCGCACCTCGTGCACCAGCGGCTGACACTTGGGCTCGAGGAGTCTGAAACATAAGCCACCCTTTTAGAGAATATCCCTTCCCCCTTCCCTCCCCCACATCGCAATAATCACGTTTGCTACCCATAACTTATTTCAATAGCCTCTCCCCGCCTGCCTCGCAGATTTGATCTTTATATAATCATCCCGAAGCCCGCTTCTTGCATATGCCGGACTATCTAATCCCCCGTTTTTTGCTTTCCTCGCCTCTGCTGAATATGTCCCGTAGAGATATATATTAAAACGTCGCACGTTTGTATACATTTGTCGCGCTCTCGCCGCTGGAGATATTGATGGTCGCGCTTATTGTGCGGTCGCCCTGATAGCGAGAGGCATTCGAATGATGGTTCTCAACTCTTCGACTTTAGCTGAAGATGGTTTTGGCAGGATTAAAGTTTTAATAAGGCCGAACGTGGCTTGTTCAGAGTTTTAGACATTCTAGGGACTCGCCGCGGCGGCGGGCGATAACGGAAATGAACAGCCTTATGGGAGACTTCGGTGAGCAACAACTAAAGCGCATTCAAAAGGTCGTGATGTACACAAGAGAATGGACGTAATGATATTTTCGCCGATACAATACTATGAAATAGACTGTGAGTAGTGATAGCGAATTCGTACGTTATGTGCGTTCGAGCTTAATAGGGTACTCCGAGCAGTTGTGTCTTATGAACTATGAAAAAGCCAAGAAAAAAGATATTGTACATAAAGGTAGTCTGCAGTAGCAATAGTGCGATACAGGGAGTAGTGATGTGAACCGAATCATATAAAGATAAACGCAACTACCAGAAAGCACACCTGGGTAAAGCGGGTTGGTTGTTAGTCATATCACGGGTGAAGATTGACAGAAAGGGCTGACCATCCTGAAAAGCACTGGCAAAGGTTCTCCAAAGAGGTCGCTTGGCTAATGAGTTTTTCGACCTGTGCCGGCACGGACAGCTCGGTATCCGGGTTGAAGTCACGCCCAGTGAGCTTATGCTGAACGCGGTTGTACACGAACAGCGCGCGCTCGTTGCGCACTTCTTGCCTTGCGCCAGGCTCGCCGATGGCCTCTGATTGTTTTAGGAAACATTAGATGTATGTCGACATAATAATGGCTGAAACGGGTACTTACCGTTGAAAATCTCGTTTTCGTCGGCCTTCACTTTTCGTGTAGGGCCCTGGGGGTAGCCAGAGACGCGGGCAAGTTGTTCGGCTCGTGTGGAGTCACCTGCATCTAAACAGGGACGTCAACCTACGTATATCATCCACATGATTCCGAGACTTACCTTCGCCTCGTCTGTCCACCTCCGCCTGCATCAGCCTCCAGTTGATCAGTGGGTCGTACACGAAAGCCTCGAGCACAGCCATTAGCGACTCTTTGTTGTCGCGCAAGACCTGCATCGAGATCTCACACGTATTCTTGAACGAGCCTTGGATACCGCTGACTTCCATCGCGTGCGTGAGCATACGCGTTAGGCGGAACGGCACTTTTTCAGGGAATTTCTCGCGCAACATTGCGACTTCAAAACAGTCACCGAAATCGATGTGCACGACCTTGCCCGTGTGCCGCTCAAGCAGCACGTTGGACGGATGCCGATCGCCTAGACCGAGGATGTGTCCGACCATACTGTTGACGGCCAAAGACCTCGTGTAGGTAGCGCGACGTTCTAGCCAATGCTCGGAGTTCAAGCTCTTGAGCCAGAGAACTCTGTAGAGATCCTGTCCAGTGGTGTTATCTAGTGCATACTCGAACACCTCAACTTTCTGGAGAAGGCAAAGGGACTCGTAGTCGGGAGCCATCTGAAGCATTCCCATAAGCGCTTTAGTAACTGGTGCTCCACAAAGCGTATCGCACTGACCTGAAGCATCAGCCGGTATTCTATGTTTAGCAGAATCTTCCGTGAGTCTCGGTAGTCGCGGACTAATACGTGTAGGGTATCCGAATCCTGTACCCAGCCAATAAGACCAGCGTTTGGCGCGAGCGGGATTACAGCATATCGATGAATGTGCAAGCGACGCTTAAATGATGCTGTGTCGATAGAAAGTAAAGTGTTCACTAAGCTGAACAGCTGCATCACTCTCTCATCCTGCCGCAAATCTTCGTGGCCTTTTAAGAGGTATTGATAGTCTCGACCATCACTACCTTTTACCGACAGTCGCCGAGGACGTTGTTTGGAAGAGATGACCGTGAGCTTGCTGGCGAAACTAGAAATCGTTATGATATTCCGTCCGCCCTGGTACGTTCCTGCAAATCAGAGAGATGCATCGTGTGAGACCACTTGGCACGCATGCAAATAAATGAGGGACGAACCCGGAACAGCGAGCTCCAGATTACGAGCCTTGAGGAGTTCCGGCGAGACATATTGTAAGTCCAACGTGACAAGCTGGGGCATCTGCTTCTCGATCTTCTTGAAGACGCCGTAGTAGATCCCCCATGCTTTGTCCAGTTCGCTAGGGTCTCCGTACCGACGATACCTTCGGCTCGCCTCTCTAGCTTCGCGAAGTTCCCGACCAAACACTTGCGTGAAGGAGGTTTCTCGAGTAGTTGTCGGTCCCTAGCTCAACATGAGAAATCGCACGGAGGGGGTGTGTGAATCTACTCACTGCTTCGAGCAGTTCATGAAGCGGTTCCAGCACGGCTATCATTCCTTCCGGATTCTTTTCATTGTAGAAGAAACGGGAGGCTTCCTCAAGACCTTCATGCCAGAGCTCATGCCAAAGGATCGCTACCCGGATTAGTTCCTGACTGACAAGGAGTGCCTTTGCTACAATAAGTGCGGAACTGAGACAAAGAAGTAAAATTACACACCTGTTCAACAATGATTGCACTATGGTCACGCATGCGTTCCATAATAGCTATAGCGGCATCTTTTCTTGAGATACTTGAGGATTTCGATGCGACCGTCAGCGGATAGATGAGTGCTTGAGGATGGTGTCTTCCAACATCTGTGAGTAACACGTCGATGTTGCGTCTGATATTGGCACTCGGGGTCTGAATTCGGGCAATGATCTGCGGGATAACTTCCAACCAGGTATCGACATCAACGCTGCTGAAACCGCTGGCCATCGCGTGGCTGATCTCATCGCGATCGCCAAATTTAAACCACAAAGTCAGTAGACGCAGTGTGTCTTGTAGAGCGTTTTCGTTTCGTAACGCGATGGACCTGAAGAATCCTACAAACACTGTAAGTAAGTAAAAAAAGCAGAAATAAGACAAACAATATACCTTGAACAGCTTGAACGACATAGACAGCTAATTTGTTGCCCCTGATATCGTCAGTTCGGTCGTGCTGTTGTCCCTCAAGGTGTCCCACTACTTCGAAGTTTGCGAGTGCCCAGGTATGCCATGCCTTATACCAAAATTGGTCGTACTGAGTCGCGAGGAAGTACGCATGAAGAATCTCCTTAATATTTTCCTAATCGACTCTTTATTAGAGTGCTTCAATATTAGCGAACGAAAAAGGGTACCTCGGTCCACTCTTCTTGTTTCAGAGCATGCTGCCATTGTGCCTGCTTGTAATAACACCGGGCGAGAAGTTGGGACATCTCATCTAGTTTCTGCTTTGAAACCAGCGGCCGCACTCCCAAGGAGGACTCGGTTTTAAGGTCGTGCGCCAGGCTACTGGTGAATACCCGCAAGTATTGTAAGGACTCATCCTGTAGTTTATTTGCCCACATAAACTTCAGTTGAGCATAGACGACATTTGGCGGTGCTTTCGTGTGTACAGAGGGGTGTTGATGCATATTCATTGGCTGAACTCAAATGTGTCGGTTATTAAGCGAAAGAAAAGAAAACATAAAAACGTACTATAGAAAGTAAAGAATTGATCGTCTTGTCGGCAAGCACCATTCGATCTGACTTCCGGCAGAGATTAGCAAATTTAATCCACATAGCGCTGTCGTCCTCGGGAAGCGAGACCAGTGTTCGAACTTGTAACACTCGTTGCCAAACTTCGACTTCGGGTTGACATCCTTGTAGCCTTACTCAAACGTACTTAGTTATTGATCACTATTCATTCAGCGGAACGGTCTACCTCTTCATCCATGTCTTTTTCATGGAGTTCTGCCGCTCGGGTTGGTCGGCAAACT
This sequence comes from Coniferiporia weirii, assembly GCA_024195185.1. Lineage (NCBI taxonomy): Eukaryota > Fungi > Basidiomycota > Agaricomycetes > Hymenochaetales > Hymenochaetaceae > Coniferiporia > Coniferiporia weirii. The sequence continues at coordinate 30,890 of JAKOPK010000113.1, forward strand.
GTTTGTACTGGATGATTTCTTCCAGCTCGGACAACATCTGCGCCCGGACCATGATACTGCAAACATCAAGTTAGCCTCCAGTTCGATAAAACATAGAAAAACTCGCTTGTATGTTCTGCCGTAGCTTTCGCCAACAAGAGCTGTTAATTCTGGATCAAGCAGGTCGCGCGCTTTGGTGATGTGACTTAAAGCCTTCGGGAACTGGTTACGATGCACAGAAAGGATCGCTTTGTAGAATGATCGGTCGGGGGAATCGCCTTTCATAGCCGCGATGTAATCATCCATCGAGTCCCACTCGTTTAAGGACCACGCGGCTGCAGCACCCATTCCCGCCATCTCGCGACGTTGTTCATTTGTTGCATTTGCCCAGTTCTCGTCTACTTGCGCCGCAAGCCTCTCCCACTCACCAAGTGCATGCAAGCAGCGCATTCTCCCAAGGATGGGCTCGTGCGCGTCAGGGTCGTCGCGTGCCTTCCTATTGTACGCATCCAGGGCTTCCTGCCACCGGCCGAGGCGCTCATACCATTCTTCATGCTTAGATACATCATACTGCTCCCTTGCAATAGTCAAGGTGCCCCAGGCAGCATCGTGCTGTTGCAGTTGAGTATTAATCATGATAAGGTCCTCTATTATCGAGGGAGAAGTTTCGGAGAAAAATTCGAGCTCTTTGTAGTGCAGCGCCTTTGCGTAAGCATGGAATTTGAGCGCATAATCCCCAAGCGTTCGGTTCTCTATCGGCAGCGGCTTGTCTTCATGTTCCATGAACTCAGCCAGATTCAGAAGCCTATGCACCAACTCAGTTGGTATCGTCGGGGAGATAATTGCTTGTTCGATGGCTCGCACAAGATCCTCCTGCGCATCTGTCAGTAAGATGTCAAAATTTAAAGGGATTGTGTCGAACGGACCTGATACTGGTCATACAGTTCTGTCCAGCATGACAAAAATGCTGCATTGAAAAGCCCACGCGCTAGAGGAGGGTGGATATCGACGAGACTCATGCATGCGCGAAGAGCATGGGAGGGGGATTCCTTCATCAGCTCAACAGACAGCCTATGCATCCACTCGTTCCAGTCTTCTCGAGTGACGATCTGGGAGACATCCCACGCTTGCTTGAGGTGTTGCTGATTGACTGTCATTTTCGTCGGATCGGCAGGTGCAGAGAACTCCGATGTGCCGATAGAATCAAGTCGCCTGTGGATAAGCAAGTTTGACCTGGTGATTCTTTTTTTGAGAAAATGAAAGCTTACAGAACGTCGAGACCGGCTCCTTCTTGCGGAAGACGCTCTCCGTTTAAAAGCTTCGTAATGAGAGCTTCGTATTTCGGATTGTGTATACGGTTCTTCAGCAGAGCCTGGAAGTTATGGGTTAGCAAAAGGGTTAAGAAAAACATGCAGCCAAAAACACCTTATTAATCGAGGGAACGAAAATAGCGAAGTCAGATCCCATCTGGAGAACCAAGGAACTTAACGTTTCCATAACTGCCATGCGTAATTCGTTGTTTTGAGTCGTCAAAACTCGAACTAGCGGATGTATGATCCTCGATGCATGATCGGAGAAGTTCACGCGTCTAGTAAGGCCATCGATGGTTTGCACGGCTCTCTTCCGAAGCGCGATTGATGCGTCCTGCCGTTCATATGATCGTACAATTATGGGGATGACGAGATGGAGATATTCTTCGATGTTCGCCCCGAATGTTAAAAATGCATCGAGCACCTTTATCTGCGTTGCTTGTCTCTTCTCTTGTAATTCTCCGTCGAAGACTCGTAGCATGAGTGCCAAAATCGTCGGTAAAAACGGCTTGAACTCGCTGTCTAGTGCTTTCCCGAGCGCTTCGATGAGGGCCACGATGGGGAGTTGTAGAGCGCTATTGTCCCACAAACTCTGCACAAGGGAAAAAATCTGCATCGTGTAGCTCCTCACATGCTCTTTGATGATCCCAACAAGGATGGCAAGCTGCTGGAGGTGAAACTCCTGTATGCGTGCAGCATTTGCAGTTTTCGTGACATGTGCGAATGCAGGGATGATCTACGGGGTAAACATGTCAGGCATACGATACGTTGAAGTATAGAATAAATCGATATTACCTGGGGCAGGAATGTGACACACTTGAGACCTTGTGTTTTGAAAATGGACATTATCGCTTCGATAACAGTATGATGATGAGTGCTCAGCGCTTGATCCTTTAAAATCGCCAACAGTGAGCTGATGACAACGGACTGGAAGTAATCGTCTGAGACTGAAGAACTAGGAAGCAAGGGAACCATGTCAACAGCCTGAACAGCGGTCTCATTCGCCTGATCCTCGGCTGATTTCGTCTAGACGATGCCGTCAGCGGAAGATATGGCATATACGCGGACTGAAATTACCCACCTTACGCCTGTACGGGTCTATAGCACCCAGGCTTCCGAGCACTTTCACAACTTCGCGTCTGACCTCAGCTGTTGCATCTGTTTTAAGGATGCGACCTAGGATCTGGAGGAGCTCCGGATGGTCAACAAGCGGCTGGATGACGTAGCCTGTGCTTGAGCACACTTGGCCCAGAGTCCGGAGCGCTGCATCGCGCTTGATGGGCACAGGATCCGTCAGGCGCACGAGTATGACATCCATGAGTTGCGGGACAAGCGAGAGCACGTCGTCTGCACCGACACAAGCAAGCTCGCCGAGACATGCCAGAATATTCGCTGCGACAGTAGGGTTTGGGTCATTCGCCTTCGGAAGTAAAGCCTGAAGCATTGAAACGGAATATGGCTTTATGAGTCTTTGTGTCGCGTTGATGAGCAAACTAAGCAATTTGGTGCACTCCTCCCTTGCCCTAATAACAGTCGAATATTCCAGTTCTGTAAGAAGCTGTATCAGGGCCTTACGCAATGAGGCCATCACGTAAGCAGGATTGTGTATTGCCAGACGACCTATTAGGCTGATAGCAGTTACCCGATTTCGGAAGACTTCGTCGTTGAGAGCGATAAACAAGGATCGGACGTTTTCTGCTTGTGAAAGATGCTTGTCGAATCGTTCATCTAGAGAAGACAAGACCGTATGCCGGATGTCGGGATCGGGATCAGCAATCCCTACCGTAAGTAATTTGTCAAGCACATCGCTGATGATTTCAATAGAGTGATTACTGATTTGGTGACAGATGGGGTCGCGTACGAAAAGGCGACAGCATGTTAGCGCAGCGGCCTGGCGGATTTCTGGGTGGTCATCCTCCAGATACGGGAGCGCGCAGTTGCGCACAAACTCATTAAGTATGTGGCCGCTAAAATCAAAGGAACCGAGAGAATCAAGAGCTAGGCGGATTTGATCAGGCGATTTTGTCGCCCCATTTTGCTGTACAGCAATGTCCTTGATGGCGTCAGATCGTTGGTACGTTGCTGGAGCACCCAGAGGTTTGTAGTTTTGTCCACTTAGTATAACAGAGATCAGGTCAAGCAGGCGGTCTTGGATTGTTCGCAAAAGTGGGGGAATGTGGCGCGCGATAGCGACGAGTGCTTGTCGCAGCGGTTCGCTCAAACCACAAGCGAACATTAGATCAAGTTGATCGTGAAGCAGCTTGGTCAAGTTCGGGCCGACAGCCATTGCGAGCATCGCGATGCACTGAAACATCGGCTCCTCCGCAGGGGCATTTTTCTTCCTGTTATGGCGATTGCTGAGAATGATAATAAAAAGATGAATTTAAGAGCGTACCCTCTCATCTGTAGACCCTGTTTGATATGTTCCATAATCGTCTCCAGGAATTGCTTCATTTCGCTGCCGACTGAGCTCGCGACTTGGCCGATGGCCGTGAACGCGACTGATCGCTCCGTGGTTTTCGAAAGTTGCTCTAGTAGATGTCCCATGGCCTTGTGCATAAAGCATTCAGAAAATGTTTGCGTATCGTATAGAGCCAGCGTAGGTATGAGTGTGATTATTGTCTTGCGAACAAGTGCATCTCTGTGAGTCCGTAATCGCAATATAGTTTCCGCTGTATCTATATAAGCATCCTTCATAAACATGCCAGCATGGAGAAGCAGTTCGCGGTACGTCAGCAACGATCCATGAATCGTCTCCGCTGATGCAGTTCTAAGTCCAGCTTGTGCATCCTGCAGGATTTTAGTCAGGAAAGGCGTTTTCGATTGGCGCTCGCGCTGCGTGATGATATCAAGACATGCAGCAAGGAGTTCAGCAGCTACGTCGCGCACGATCAAACGCGGATCACGCAGTGGGATAAGCAACTTGTCGAAGACCAGCGAGATATACGGATGAAAGCATGTGGAGTTGTGCAGAGCAAGCTCTTTGAGGATTAGCACTCCTGCGTAGCGTCCAGGCTCCTGACGATCGGACTGCATGAGTTCAATAGCCAGAGGGACCTCGAAGTCCATAAAAGCGTCATCAAATACGGAGCCGCCAACTTGCACAATCTTCCCCAGTGCCTCTGCAGCAGCTTGCATGACGCTGTAGTCCTGGTAAGGCAGGGCAAACTTGACATAGTTGTAAAAACGATAGCAGTTCCGTTTAGTCTCGATCGTTTCCTCTTTCTCGAGGTCGAGTAGATGCTCTGCATAATATTGTAGTTCAGTATACTAAGCCGCACATCAGTCAAGAGTAACAGGTGTATACCAATAGCAACTATGGCGCCCATCTTCTCAACGGACGTCGACCCATGAGCCAAGGGCGGAATCAGACGCTTGACTATTTGGTCTTCCCAGAACTTCGCAGCTGCATCCGACGACATCTCCACGACGACATTTTGCACCTATATGCGAGCCATCAAAGGGGAGTTATGCAACCAGTGCACAAGCACGTACATGTTTGCGCAGCTCCTGCGCACTCTGAAGCCTGACCTCCGGGTTCTTGTTCTTAAGGCCGGCGAAGATCTTGTCGAGCGGCTCCGTTTGAGATGGAACGTCGGTCGCAGACATACCTTCCAGCCGCCGTCCCCGTTAATGTCGGCGTCGATTGGGGTCGTCGGTATCCTTGGTTGCAATGAACGATGAGCAGCACAGCAGGTAACGCATCCGCTATGGCAAGTGTGTGGTCACGTGCGGAAACGCGTCCCGGCAGGAGTCACCGACGAGACCGGTGACTCCGGCCCCTCATCCTGGCGTTGTGCACAAGACACTTTCAGTCTCTACATCCACTCCGGATTGATATTGCTCGATGAGCCAACTATTTAGTACGATTACAATACAGATGTCATGCCAGATATAAAATGACTGCTGGATATGTATGCGTGGACGCGTAGCGAAGGGAAGGAACAAGATGCAGGGAAGGGAAAAGAAACACAAAGAAAAGGGCAAGAGGATGGTGAAAGAACGAAATACAGTGAATATTATTACAGCAGCAGCCAGGCCAATAGTATAAGGACCGTTGATGCGAACAAGAAACACGACACGCAGTACTGTAGACAACAACCAAAAAATACGTGCACACGCATGTACAAGAACGAAATAGCCGAGAAGTTAAGTGAGCTACAGACGGCAAAGCCAGTCTATGCCGGTGTAGACTGCGCGATTTGCAACGCCATTACGCGATCGTCGGACACCATGATAATTTCGCGCCGACCGAGTGATGGTAGCGGGCGTTGCTGGTACGATGCAGCATTTCCATGATATGACGATGACCCACTTCCTTGCGAGATCATCGACGAGCGGTCGCTGTACGTACTCTGCCGGGAATCATAACTATACGGGCTCACAGGATACCCTCCATCGCCATTATGATGCGCGCCCGCCTTGGAATGTGTCGTGGAAGGGGGTGCCTCGGCAAACACACACCGCAAATTGTTTCCTTGGATGATCTGCATCAAAGCGCCTGACCCAACATGCCGAACTTCAACGAAAGTGGGCTCGAATGCAAGTACATACGGATAATAAAGTGCTTTACGACCGTTTGTAAGTCAGTCTAGTTTCCCCGATATAAAAGAACTCACCGAAGGACCGGGGGTGGCCTTCCCAGTATACCATGAACTCAGTCCTGGCTCGCCAACCACTTTTGTTCACGTAAAATGCGAATTCTGAGGATGATATGAGACTCAGGCTGCCTAACAGGCAGAAAAGAAAATTACCATCATAACATAGAAGGAAATCGTTCTCTATACGATAAATCGCCATTGGTCGAACATCTTCTCTCTTCTGAACAAAGTTGAGCGAGTTGTCCTTCGGGTCAAGCAGAGCCTGCGTATCCAGAGTCTCGAGGTCAACGATCTCGAAGCCTTTCGTGCACCCGACGCATAACTTGGTCTTAAGATAATGTATCGAGCTAGACTCCACAGGGATATAGAACTCCTACAAATGCAATTAGCATCCGCGTAAACGGCAGGAGTAAATGAACCTACCCTGAACAGCCGTAGCGTGTCGTTGCCGCCCTGAATGAGCTTCTTGAATGTCGGCTTATTCTTGCCGCGCACCGCATATTCAATAGGTTCCAGCACCTTGATCGTACTCGACAACTGGCTAGCCTTCACGACGCAAACCAGCGTTTTTCCGAGGCATATACCCGCTTTGAAGAATGAAGTATGCGAGGAAATACGCTTTGCGCGACGGAGACCATTCAGTGGATCGTGCTCGCTAAGTGCCTCCAAAGGAAAGGTTATCACAGAGTGTTCTGAAGTAGACATGAGATATATGCGTGTGCAATACTTGCGTGAAAATGCAAACCTGACAAAACGATGAGAAGTTGGAATTCCTCAAGGACATCGATTTGTGTGACGTCTGGAAGTCCAAGAACGCGCACAGGATGGCGATTGTACTCCCTGAAATTTGAAAAGTAAACACCGTCGTTCGTCCCGTATGCCATCCTCCTCCCATTATCTATAGGATCCGGTCAATCAACTTCTGTGTTCACTCAAGAGTTCCAAAAGAAAAACACTTTGCTTACCGAAAGGAGCTGCGCAATTGACCTTGTTTGGACCGATGAAAAAGCCCTCACAAAGCGTGACGGTGTCAAAAACAAGACTGCGCTCTCGCATAGCCTCCTGCTGTTTGTGGATGGCTTCAAGCCACTTCTTACGGTTCATCTGTGTATTTGCCCACAAGGTGATCTGGTAATACTTCCTACCGAGATGTACGAAGGTCATAGAAAAACCATCTTTACTGTTCGACTTCGCGGAAACAATGGTGGGCGGCGGTAGCGGTAGATTCTTATTGAACGAGTTGCGCTTTGTTAGAGCCTTGTGCATCTTGCCGTTGGAATGACGGAGTGTACTAGAACCCAGCTCATCTGGTGCGGAAACAAGAAGAAGCTCGAGGGGTATTGGCTGGATTGTGTAACTTGTTTAATAGCAAGGTCTGACAACGAAGCAGGAATACGTACGCGGCGATATACTTTATGCTGCTCGTGCTTGTGTTTATCCTTCTGCTTAACCATGAGTAAAGCATGATCAAACAAGAGCAACTGCAGATCTCCGCTATCGCCCTGCGCGCCACCGCGTCTTTTCAAGTTGCCTTTGTACACCAGTTCGCGACCCTCTTCTTTTAAGCGTAGATCCTGAATGAGAATAAAGGTTAAATCCCGCTTAGACTGTTGTGCCGGCACTAACCACTTCCTCCCCCGGACGGAAAACGAGTTGTTGATGAAGTTGCAACAGACTGAATCGATTCTCCGTTTTCCCACTTTCGATATTGACCTTCTCCAAGAACTCTTTTACAAGTACAATCACCTGTTGCAGGTCCTTCTTGTCTGGGTTATCGTCTGACGTGTATTTAAGAACTACACCAAGAAGAAGTGGATAGCGAGCTAGACGTGTAGTGGGCTTGGTTAGATAACCGTTCAGCTCAAGCTTGCGCGATTCCGGAAGTCTCTCAGTTTCCTAAAAGAATGAATGAGCATACATTATTGAGTTAAATTAAGCCGTTACTCACATCAACAAACTTCTGAAACGCGGGATTGCTACTTTTTTCTTTTTCAAATTCGTACTTGCCGTATAGCTGATGACTCCCGTAAGACACGAAAGGAGCGAACTGTGGCACAACATCCAGCAGAATGTCACCGATACGCTCCACGATGGCAAACGATTTTTGTCGCTTGTTGAATGCGTCTCGTAGTTTGTTGTTGACAGCGATGATGTCATGTATATTCCAAAAAACCTGCTCAAGGAAGTCCAAGCGTCGATCCTCCGGAATGATATCTGATTTCTTGAGCGGAGCAATCCAAACCTTCGTGACAGAAATCCGTCATGAAAACTAAGTGAGTTAATGGTTTTCCAATGATTTGTATAGCACGTACATCTCGCAGATACTCCATATCCCTAACAAAATCACGCTCAGTATAAATGACCTCGTTAATCGCCTCCTGGCGCTTCTTTTCCGTGTCTGATACACTGTCGACAATCTCTTTAGGCACAGAGTGGACCCACAGAGTTCCAGGCTCCTAATAAAGCACATTACAGCATTGTGAAACAATAACCCCAGTAGAGCTGATAAGCTTACCACCAGATCACCCAGCGATTCTTTACTAATGCTCCGCTTGAGGCCAGGTTGAGGTTTCATGTTCAATCGGGCCTGTTGCTCCAGTCTCCTTGGACAGGCGATACTATAGCAGAGGGAGTCTCTTGAGCAGGTCGGTGAGTAGCAATCCGTGAGCAGGGTAAAGACACCAGACGGCAAGCGAACTTCGTCCGATGACATAGTACTTGCGCTAGGTCCAGGTATATTCGATTCTGAATTGTCATCTGCCTGGGTATCATCGAGCATCTGCACGCCTCCTGTGGCCGAGGAAGCCGACCCTTTCGGAGAGGGCCGTATTGCTCCGTTGCTGTCACCATGTATTGTCCCAACATCGCCACTCACGAATGGTGTAGGCATCGCAGTACGGAACTGGTATAGCTCGCTCTGACTGTCCCGGAGTCGATGATCGTAAGTGACATCATGAAAGAACTTCTGCGCATCCAACGCCCGTCCAAGGAGTAGAGCAAGATTTCGATCGGTCGTTTTAATAATATACGCAATCTTGTCGACTGCTTCGCGGCCATCAAACGCGTCCTTGTATGCCAAGCCATCCTTAACACGCTCCATCAGAGTTATACGCTCGCGGAAGGCCTCGGCAATGCGTGAGAGTAGAGCTGGGTACACGATGGGTGTCCGTCGGGAGTGGCTTGGGTTAACGGTCTGCGACCCATTCGGGCTTGCATTAGAAGGCAAAGACGCTCGAGCCCCTTGTTTGATTTCTCCAAGGATGCTTCTCGCCTGGGACGAAGTGGCTGACATGGAGCGCGACCTGTCCTGAGGCGTACGTTCTCGTCGGGCACCTATTTGTAAAGGTAACGTGCGGGTCGAATCAGTCGAACGTCTTGGGGAAGATGGACGTGGGGAGTTAGCATCAATATAAGTCGAAGATGCCGGAGAGTGGGAGTCCGCCAACACAATGCCAGTCGTCAACGCGGTATCGAGTTGAAGAGGGTACGGTCGCGACGATGGACCAGCCACGTCCGAGAAATCGAAGGAGGCGTCGGAATATCGATTGTCCTGGTAAACTTGCGGAGGGCCTGTCACTTCATGTCCGTTAGAAAGAGTTTCGTTAAAATCAGTTCATGGCATTCACTTGTGTTTCCTGAGCCTTGCCCATCACGACCATCGTCGCCCGGCCTTTTCCCCGGTCTAATACCTTCCTCGCTCGAAAAGTCTAGATTCAGCCGTGTATCTGGAGGCTCGAAGCCGAGCAAAGGGGGTTTATGTCCCAAAGACTCGCGTGCGCCGCGAGGATGAGCCCTTCCTTCAGGCGGCCCTGTGGATACAGGACGGCCGGGGGTTACTCCGGGAGCTCCACTCGTACGTTGTTGGGAAACAGCTTGCTGTGCTGACGGATTTTCGGAATAAACTTGCGCTTGGTATGCTTGCGCAGGGGTCATCCCTGTCCGTATTAAGGCTTCAATTTTCGGGTCGACCGGCTCCTGGAGCGGCGGCTGAGGAGCGATGACGCCCACCGAGCGTGATGAGCTTGCGGTCGATTGTGCATAGTGTTCTGAAGGGGCGAGTCGATTATATGCCGGCTGGCTATTAGCCATATAGTATTGTTGCTGCGGCTGCTGTAGTTGTTGATGCTGTTGCTGCTGGACTTGTTGCTGAACGTAGTATGGCTGTTGTCGATAAGCCGACGGCGGCGCATACTGCTGCTGTGCGTACTGCTGCTGAACGGCCTGCGTATATGCTACTTGCGCGTCGTAGCGAGGATCGTACTGCTGCTGCTGGTAATAGTAGTTTTGGTTGGCATAGTCAAGTTGCTGGTAGCCTTGAGCATAAGCCGCTGAAGCCGGTGGGGGCGGACGAGGATACTGGTGGTGCGTAGCGCTCGGGCGGCCGAAGATGGACTCGTAGGCCGCATTACGCTTGTCGGGGGGTGCGCCAAGCGGGCGGTCCATTACCGGCGTCGTCGTCGTCGTCGTCGTCGATGCGATGAGCGCCAGGAAACGCGCTGTCTGTCGCCAGTGCGCGGCCGACCGTGCCGGTGACTTTCTCACGCATAGACCGGCCCTAATCAGACCACTTCATGCAGCCTGCCAGCTGCTTTCGTAGTACTCGACAACACTGGGGCGACTGTTGCACACCCTCAGGCTGTTCATGAAGCACATGTACCACTTGCTTCGATTTACAAGCGGGCAGGTCAGGGCACAAGCGAGCTCGTCTACGTGCGGGCAGCGCGGCAAGAGTTGACTGGAACGAACGCAGATTCTTGGCCGAAACACGGCGTTCACGCGCCGCCCGCGGCGCCCTGGTTTTTGACCAACGTGCTTTCCGACGCTAGTAATCCAGGACCAGGACCACTGGGACCAGGGGAGCGGCGTGCGTAAGGTTTGATTAGAGCCTCCGTTTTATTTATAGGAGGCTCGCGAAACCAGAAGACTTCCAGATTTAGTTGAAAAGCTCCTATCCCACCATCGTGAGTAAGTATAATCTTTATCTTTTAAGGTTATTGATCAGAGCGCAGTCATGCAGCGATCAGGTAGGGTGATGATGCAGACATCAAATTCTTTACGATTACATGCTGGTATTGCAGAACGGGGCCGTCGAACGAATTGAGTTGATTCAAAGAGGTGCGATAGGTAATGGGAGCATTCCTTTGTATTTCGAGGGGCCTGGCCTCCAAGGTCTTGGACCAACGAACCTGAATGACAGTATTTTGGATTTTGAGTCTCATGTGTTAGATGCTTAATAGGCAATACGGCGGGGTTGAATGCGGCTGTATCGAGTGGCTTACTAGCTCATATTAAGGCTGCGGATGTGGTCAGTCTGCAGGGAATTCATACTAGCCAGCACGGCCGTGCTCAGATGTCTGGAATTCCAAGATGAAGCTTTCCCTGTAAAAAAGGCGCCTATATACGGACTCCACGGCAATGTTCCAACGTAGGTGTGTGTAACCTCTAAATTGCCGAGCGCGAGCAAAGTAGTGTATGCGAACAAGGTTACATCGTTATTCCGTAGGTACGAGGGACGAAAGTCCTAGCAACTATATGCTGGACCATCGAGTTCAGGAATAAGAACTCGGACAAGCCACATCATGCTGACATAATCATAGAGGTTCCTCGAGGTTCGCGCGCCACATGCGCATGTCTTTCGATTTTAGCTTGCAACTTTTTCTCTTCGAAATTTTTGAAGAAGCTCACGGGTCCAAGTTGTGCCTCGCTTAAACCGCACAAGTTTTCACTGCCCCCTCGGCGCACAAGACCAATTAGTAGTCCCTTGAAATCGAATCGTATATACTTAAGTCGGTCGTCGGCGACTCGGTCCTCAGATCCGGAAGCTCGCCAAGATGTGCTTCAGATGTCACGTGACGAGCATGCTTTTTGTCCCGACGCACGTGTCTTAAGCTTGCATACGCGTCGCTTAAGCTCGAACCGCCGGGAGGTCTGGGCGGCCAGTCACCTTGCATTGTGACTCTCGGATCTGTACAAGAAACTAGCATTTTTTTGGTGAAAGTCGATCCATTTACGGTCTCTGTCGATGGCTAAATCTACAAGGTCGTACGAAGTGAGCTCGTCTAGTAATTCCAAATCCCAAACCCTCGTTCATGCCTCGAGTGGTCCAATGAGACTGGTCGCTGACGATAGTAACGTGTGCTTCAGGTTGTTAAAGGCTTTTTTGTCCAGGACGAAAGTTTCGACATCTCCGTCGCGGTTAGATCAAGTTATCTTATGGCTAGTAGTATAACTTCGTCTAATTGAGGAGATCCCGCGCTGTTCGCTTTTATATGCGAATATGTTTTGTTCAGGTCCCTGCGAGACTTGGCCTCATAGACTCCTCTGCCGATCGCTGGCCGAAACTACTCG
>JAKOPK010000113.1:43225-75963 GCA_024195185.1 Coniferiporia weirii
ATGCGAATATGTTTTGTTCAGGTCCCTGCGAGACTTGGCCTCATAGACTCCTCTGCCGATCGCTGGCCGAAACTACTCGCCTTCTTGGAGAAGCTTAATGCAGACGCGCCTAATGGTGTGACATATAAATTGATTATCGCAGGTAGACATGGCCAAGGATTCCGTGAGTGATGAGTTTTCCCTGAATTGCTAGTAAAGCGTACGGATGTCCCTCCTCACCATACTTATTCATGCACTGTGGTATGACAGATAATCTAGCAGAGTTGAAGTACGGAACAAAGGTGATGCCCAACGTTTTGGAGCAAAGCGGTCGACTGCAATTTATTTTTTCTTCGTACGTGCTTAAAGCTTTGGGAAGAGTAAGTAACCCATAGCAGGCCACAGACTTGAGTTGAAAGGTCGTCATCTGCTAATAGGCACTGGGCAAAACTTGACGGCGACGGGGAGATCGTCTGGGGCCGTGAGCGTTCTATCGTCTACAAGAATCTTAACACAGACGCTTACGCGTACCTGTACAGCCGACCCACTCCTGACTGCATTGGGAGAAGACCAAGCACGCGACGTGCAAGCCGTATGGAAGCAAGAAATTGACGCAGACGTACCGCTTCCAGATAAGCTCTATTGTAGCCCGATGACACGTGCACTACAGACGTGCCGACTCACATTCTCCGGAGTCATCGATTTCGCCGAAAGGAAACCCCTGATTCTCGAGGTAGGCAAAGCTCGTTCTCCAGCATCGCCTGCGCTATTCTAGCAAACTTGCAAGAGCTGCTAAAAATCGTGAACACCTTTAACAGAACTGTAGAGAGGTCTACGGCGTGCATTCCTGTGACCAACGGCGCTCGCTCTCGTACCTCCATGAATCTTTCCCTGAGTTCGATATTGAAGAGGGCTTCACCGAAGAAGACGAGCTGCACGACCCTAAAGTCCGCGAGGAGCAAGCGCACGTCGCGGAACGAGTTCGTCTGGTACTTGATTACATCTTTGAGAGAGACGAGGAGTTAGGTAGGCTGTCACGGACTACTATGAATATGCCTGCTGATACTTTTCAGTCATATCCATAACCGCTCACAGCGGGTTCATAAATGGCCTCGTTGAAATAACAAATCATGATCCCGTTGCACTGACTACTGGAGGTATGTCATTCGCTTCGTCTGCCATGTCTCTCCTGACCTTGTATTACACGATCGTCTAATTCTTCAACAATTATATTTTGGCCGCTCGAAATCAAGGCGTACTTCCAATGGTTGTAAAGTGTACCATTACCTAGGTGTCTTGATGCGCAGAGGATCTACATGCGGATTTAGGGAAATATACATACATCTCCGAGTCATCTACCGTGACAGAGCAGGTGTACCGCATTACAATACAGAATTACTAGATGAAATAAAATAAAAGCCGTGCATGCCTCTCATGTGTGACAGCTTCAAAGCACCTGAAGAAAAATCCTTATTGTGCCACTCATGGTCCCAATCCGTAAAACCCAATCTAACACCGGCAAATACTCCGTCATCCGCGCGGCGCGCCGAAACACGTGCGGGTTCCTGCGCGCAACGTGACTAAAGCTCTACCCTGGGCCATATTTCTCAGCATCTTCAACGCGTATTCCAGCACTCTTCCTCCCAGTAGTGAGCAACCATAATGCCGGACGTCAGCCAGGCCCCGGGGACGCAAAAGACGCAGGAAAAGCTTCCACCCGGGATGGTCATCGGGCCAGACGGCAAGCCCTGCAAGATCTGCACCTCGTTCCGCAACTGGCGCATCCCAAAACAAAGCGCGTCGAACCCGAGGGCGTCTTCGCTATCGTCTTCAAAGAATCCCAGCAGCGATGCATCCTTCGCCGCTATCGCAGGTACGATGGGTGCTCTCGCAGGCACGTCTGCCGCGCCCGCCGCACCTACGCGTCCAGACACGCCACCTGAGGGCTGCCCGCCTGACGTAGAACAGCTCGGGCGCGCGACGTGGACGTTCCTGCACACGACGGCAGCCTATTACCCGGAGACGCCTTCGCCCGTACAGCGCACGCGTATGCTGGGATTGCTCTTCGCGCTACCCGTCCTGTACCCGTGTTCGTGGTGTGCAACGCACCTCGGCGAGGAGATGCAGCGGCACCCGCCGGACGTGAGCGGTCGCGCGGGGCTCAGCCGTTGGCTGTGCATGCGTCATAATGAAGTGAACGAACGACTTGGGAAGCCCGTTTTTGACTGCTCGCTGAAGAGCACGGACGAGCGGTGGAAGGATGGGCCGAGCGACGGGAGCTGCGACTAGATTTTGTGTTTTCGTACGTCAGAACTATTCCCGTATATTTTGCTATTGGTACTAAACTCCACTCACGTGTATTATTATCTACGCAGTTAACTGCATTTCATTTGTAACTCCACTCAATTACACGCATTGCTATTATGACTGAATAGGACAAAGCTATCTAGAGCTACAGCGCTTGCTAAAACAAATGTACGGTGTGGGTATGTATATATACATGGCTAATACGAAAGCGAAGGGGCGATGGTCCTTTGCAATCTAGCGAATAGGATAAACGAGGTCCAAGTGCGGCAAAGGGGACTGGAAGTAAAGAACAAGACGATGTAAAACGCTACAGATGGTGGTAACGAGGGACTGCAGCATGAGCAGCTATGAGGAGAGAGCAAGAAGACCCAGAAATGGTATGGTTACTGTACATATGCAATGATGGTGGTAAGCGTGTTAGGTTCGCGAGATAAATTAAAATTGACGTTTCAGTAGGATCGTAAGGATCGTGATTACGGGTTCAAGGCGTACGGTGGCGGAAGGCTGCCCAAGCTGATGTTTGCAGAACTTTTGCGCGGGTCTAGCGACCAAGAACTCAAACTGCTCGACGCCACGATGGGATCTGCCGCAAGAAAGCCAAGATTGCGAGGAGGAGACGTTGTCACAATGCCTTCATGGTCCGCAGCGGGAGCGCGAGACTTCCTGGCCCGGACACTTTTAACGGCCCTTGAGAGCCGCCCCTTTTCTTCGAAAGGATTTGGCAGCGGCGGAAGCGGTGGCAATGAAGCACTCGGTCCAACCTTTGAAACTCCGGATTTCCGTAGCGAGCTGCCACTCGCGCCCGTCTTGGATCTGTGTCTGGACTCGCGACCACTAATGCGAGCCGCGGCGGGTTGGACGATTTGTGCACTCTGCAGGCGGGCAACAGTGCGTGTGGCAGTGGCTACACTGTACGGCGTGCGCGGACTCTTCTGGGTCTCCTCCTGTGTATCCTTCGCGTGTGATCCGCCAGCTCGCGAGGGCGTCTTTGAGCTAGATGCGAGACTAGTGCTCTGGTGCGCACGGGGAGGATAGACTAAGGCCGACTCTCGCGGGGGTGCCTTCCGCGGAATCTTGAGCGGAGGAAGCGGCACCGGAAAGCGCGCGCGACCATTCCTCCCCTCCCGTTCAGAACCTCCGAGCTGGCCGTCTTTCCGCTCCCTCTGTTTCGGCATGGAGCCGGACATATCCGTGCTCACGCCTCTCTCGGGTGTATCACTCTGGCCCTCGCTCTCGCCACCGTGTACCGTTCCAGACTCCAAATCCAGATAGCTCGTGTATCCGTCCCCTGCTCCGTACCCCGACCCTCCCTTTGCCTGCCACTGCGCGAAATACGCCGGTGGGAGGGATGTATGCGGGTGTGCCTTCAAGACTGTCATCGCAGGGGAAGCCGGGCTGCCCGTCCGACCTGGGGCATCGTCATACGACACCGTCAGATTGACGCGCTGAAGAGGCTTTCTTCTGCGGAATAAGAAATGCCGCCGGTGTCGCAAGAAATAGCAGGATGCAAAAACAAGCAAAACTAAGAGAAGAAGCACGACGACGATGCCGGCGATTGCACCTGAAGCTAGCTTCGGCTCGGAAGGGCCTTCGGAATCTGGGGGCAGTGACTCTGTAGGGGATGACTGCATTGACGCTGTTGTTGTCGTGGAGTTTTCCCTGAACAGATTGCAGAATAAGTAAATCGTTCACGGAACTTTTCAAGCGGAAGAGTACGTACACAGCTTGGAAGTTAGCAATTACCAGGTGGTCGAAATACGCATACGAGTTGGTGTCACCATTATTGTCTACATTGTTCGCGAACCACCCGAGCGACAATGTATGCACCGTCTGGGCGTCAAGATCACTGAAGAAAGCGAGAAGCGATGGCTTCAGTACTGCACCGCCCACGCCTGTGGACGTGTTGACAGCGCCCGCCGTACTATCAAGCTGCAAGATCATGTTCGCGCCATACGCATCGCGGAGTCCGTGGACTTCAAGGTTCGTGCCGCGAAACGAGACCGTCAAAGTTGTCCTGTGAAGATAAACCAGTTCATAAAATGCAAGACCTTCGGCTGACAAACGACGAACTGGACATTATTGTAAGACGAACTTGGTCCAGCAGTCGTTTTGACCGAAGTTCCATCGTCCAGGCCCGTGTCCCACCTAGTATTTATGTGATTTAGTGAAGTGTTAACATTACTCACCGAAGAGCATCACCACTTACCAAGCTCCGAGGCAATTTTGCCCACTTTGTATTGTGCACACTTCCGGAGAGTACACGATACTAGCATCTGAATTCGGGATGAATGTGCCGGTTGTTCCTCCTGTTTGCGCCGCAGCAGGCGAAAGTATCAAGAAAACTACGAATACGGCCCCCAGGGCCGCGGAGACGAGTTTCATCATCGTGATGTCGTAAAATTCCAATATCCGTCTCCGTAGTCACTCTTGAGCATTCAAACTCTTGCGAAGAAAACCGCACAGCAGGACGGCCCCAGTGTAGTAGAATAATGTAACGGACGGCGATGAACCAAAAGAGAGAAAGAACGAAGGGAAATAAAATGAAAAGGTCCATCACCAGGCTGTTCGACCGCGCATTATATACGTTCAAAAACCAATCGCTTCAGGTCCGCAGAGAAGCCTCGCTGCAGATCGCGGTCAGGGAACAAGGTGTCCTCCGCTAAGCTTGGTAGGATGGAGTAAAGGGAAGACAAAGGGATCCAAATATGGAATGTCGACGCCTGTCCCGTTTGGGAAGGTTGAAAATTCGACATATGGACATTAGCCTCTAAGGAATATTCCCGCCAATCTTTGGGAAAGATCCCAGGTTCGCCAATCTAGATAGCCAAAGGGACACAAAAGATTCGAATGCGCGAGATTCTGAGGTTTGAAGACCAACTGCAGCCACTCTGAGGTCTGTTATGATAGGAAAAAAATGCATTGTGCGGCATTCTCCGCCCGTATCCAGGTCGACATGAGTCTCCTCGTAAGTATTCTCGGACGCGAGTTTGAAATTCAAAGTCATATAGCCAAACAGAGACCAGCTCCCGCGTAGGATCAGTTGTGTGGCGTCCCGGTCGAGAGGTGTACGTATCGGCAGTCAACGGCCGTGCTCTGGCCTGAGTGCGCGGAGCTCGAAAGGGGTCTGCTGGGACCCACAACCTTCCTATAAAGGATATCCTTGTCTCAAGCCTAAGCTTAATTCTCCAAAAAAGAACTTGGTAAGCAGCACGCGGCGGTATTTCGCGGTATTTCGAGATTAATTGCGCGGACAGTCGGTGGTCTCGGGTCCGCCACTATCGCACTCGCCGGACATAACTTTTGAGAAAACAAGCAAAAATCGCGAAAGATATTGCGTCCGCACACCGTCGACGTTTGAAACATCATGTTTTACAGGTTTTCTGTCTTCGCCTCCGACTCTAAGCGACGTCTGACAAGTTACGTCCTCAGGGCAGAACCTTGGCCCGATCTTTGCCTGGCACTCCATCATTTGTTCCAGCGTGCTCTGGCCTTTGACTGTTCGGTTGTACCCATACATGAGTAGTTCGCAAAATAACACAGAATTTTGACAAACTCTTCAGAGGAAGGGGGATATTTGACTTATAACATATCAAAAAGACAAAACAAAATACCAGATAACAACGTTTCTATCGGCGTCCGGCCGAGTTTAATAGGTTATTGAGGCCTGTGGCCATAACGCCCCCGACCGTCCTTCCAACAAGTCCCGCGGAGTCCACGACACTTCCGACGAGCTCCACGCCCCTCGCAGCGGCAGCCCAGGGCGTCGTCTCCTGTCGCTCAAAGCGCTTCACCGTACTCGTCCCAGAAGACCCAGCCGACATCATCACTGCAGCCTTAAGCGCGTCGAGCTCATTTACGACCTCAAGACCGACAGAACGAGCCCAAACAACTGGTGGGAGTGTCAGACTGTATAATTTGTGCAGCTTATCTGTGACCGAAAGGAGCTTGTGATTCTCAAAATAGCGTCCACGCGCATACGGAAGCAGCGTTGTTCGCGAACCTACGGCAGTCTTCTTCAGGGCTAGTAATGATAGGGAAGATACGATCAGACGCACCAATATCACCACCAACAAGGACAGCCGAATAGATACACTCTGCCAAAGACTGGGCATCCGCAAGTCCCATGTTCAACCCCTGACCTGCGAGCGGGTGAATGGTATGTGCGGCATCTCCCAACAAAACCGTCCGGCTGCCACGCTCGCCTTCACCAATGTACGAGTCTGCATGAGTCAAGCGCAGAGGGAAAGACGCTACTGTGCCGGGCTGGATAGACGTGACTACTGGGGGGAGACTTTCCGCGTCAATTGGTGGGATCCCGACAGCATCAGACGTGAGCGAGGAATACGCTGAGTACTGGTCAATGTCATGTGAGCGCTCGCGCCACCGTATCTCATCCAACAGTGCTTCTGGGGAAGTCTGTTCACCCCCCTCAAGCATAATCCTGTGGAGATGTCGCATTGAGACTTCAGGCAATCTGAATGCCGCGTTAATCATGTGTACGAGAACTTGTGGGTCTACTGCAGCCAGTGCTGTGGCCAGGCTTGGCTTTGTCGACCAGACCATAGAAGACGCAGTCGGAGACAAAGGGAGGAATGCTATGGGCCCCGTCGGTAGGAACCTCTGATATGCCGTTGTATTAGGGGTCTGCAGGCCTGGAAGGCGTGGTGCGTGGTTGAGCGTCGCAACGATTGCTCGTGTATCATACGCCCACCCATAGGACTCTATTCCAGCATATGAACGAACAGGAGAATTGGGCCCATCAGCACCAACCTAAGAATGGGCGAGTCAGAATGCAAGCGGATAAGAATGTCTATAGTAAATGCTCACGAGTAGTCTCGCACGCAAGATCCCGCCATTTGATGTGTGTACAAGTGGCCAACCGCCTCGTTCCACATCGCTCTCAATACTGTCGACCTTTGTTTTATCCATTATTTCCACGGCACCTGAGGTCTCCAAGCTGCGTAAGAGTGCTCGTTGCAAATTCAAGTTCTCAGCCATGGTTGCCATGTGTGGTGCTTGCCCGTTGTTGTATCCGAATCCGACATCGCTAGCATTGAAATTAATGCGAGCGTCAGACACCCCATCCCAGACCTGCAAAAAGATTTCTTGTCAGAACTGTACTACAGTCGAAGGTAGCACTGAGCGACCTGCATCTCTTCAATGCGCGTAACCCGCGACTCCTCCACATTATCCCATGCACCTGTGTCTACAAGACCATGTTGAGCATATATATAATTCATTAAGAATGTATTTGCGCACCACCCAGAAACTTCCTTGACGCGTTCGTGATCGAGCTCACGCGGTTTGAGAACGCGTTTTCGGACAGACTCCATTGGCGGACACGGTCCAGGTCACTGGCTTCTACCAAAGCTATGCGCAACGATTGCTTGATGGGCTGATGTGAAACTATTGCGGAAATAAGCAAAGATGCGTTGAAGTCAATACGATTTACAAACAGTGGGCACCTAAAGCGTTTGCAAATGCCAATCCCGCGGGTCCGCCCCCTACTATAACAACGTCACAGTCTTGTACACCATTATGCGCACCTGCAGACACCGAGTATCGCCTCTTGTGATAAAAACGTGCTCGTCCAACGCGACTTCCAACCTTCAAGCTTGGATTTCTAGGGGAAATGAGCAAGCGCATGTCATCGTATAGGGACAGCTTCAAGTCGCACGAGAATTCGGAAGACGCGCCGTCGCGTTCCAAATTCGGATTCCGGATTTTGTGGTCATATTTTTCCCAGTGCTTATTCTCCGTCCTCGCCGTCAGACGTCTATATTGACCACAACCCAAGAACATCTTCGGCGAAATTATCTGTTTATAATTTATTCTAATATCTCTTCTGTGTTGTACAAGAAAAGTGTACCCCTGCCTAAAGACGAAGATGCATACAGGCCATCTTCCCTACGTCAAGCTCTTCCTACATGGCACGCACTCGATTGCGCTAGCTGCAGACGGTCATATCCAAGTCTTGGATTCATCGTACGACGCTCTTACTATTTATGCATGCATTGGCCTTAAACCTTTCTCGATCAGTACAGGGACCATCCTCCACACGACTACGACAAATGAACAGAAGGAGAAAGTGGTCAAATCAGGCCCGGTCGTAGCAGCTAGCGTCGACGAAAGCTTCGCGCATCTCGTTACGGCGACGAGTGATAAGACGATTCGCGTGTGGGAGATCGCAGGGCTGCGCGTCGTGAGTGAGAGGTGTGTCCGTGCACAGTTGAGTTTCACTGAATGTTCCAGTAGTAACCTCCACCGTTGGATGTTCGCGAGTGCAGGGAGGCGCCTAAAAAACCGACCGACGTATGCTTCACTCACGACGCACAGACGGTACTCAACTCCGACAAGTTTGGAGACGTGCATAGGTCAGTGTTCACTATCGCAATGGAGGGCAAATTGACTGGGGGCTGAAGCGCGATACAGCTATCCGTTACTAGTCTCCTCGGTCCAAGAAACTCCTGCAAAGGCCTCAGCTTCTAAGGATGCAAAACCAGTAACAAAGAGCGCCAAACGCATGTCCGACGGAAGCCTCTTACTGGGACACGTCTCGCTCCTCACGACTCTCCTCCTTTCGAGGGACGAAAAGTACATCATCACAGCGGACAGAGACGAACACATACGAGTCAGTTGGTATCCCGAAGCATATACTATCGAGCGATACTGCCTTGAGCACAAAAAGTGCGGTCGTCCTTATTTAATCCAAAGTGGCTCTCCTCACGCCTTTATTTTTACAGATTCGTCTCAGCTCTCCATATACCATCCTGGGACCCATCGCTACTCGTTTCTGGAGGTGGCGACCCGATGCTTAAAATATGGGACTGGATGGAAGGCAAAGTCGTGCGCGAAATCGACATTGTTGGCGCGGTAATACCATTTGTAAAAGTCGTTCGGGAGAAATCTCGCCGGATGGAGGGTGACGGCGACGACGACGACGAGGTGGAGGTGGAGGGCGACGGCGCAGCGAAGTTGAGCTCGAGACAGAAGCGGAAAAACAGGAAGAGGGGCAAGGGCAAAGAAAGGGAGGATTCAGAAGCGGGGATGGAGGGAAGCGCACATGGAAACGGAGAGGGTGACAGTATGGAGGTAGATGAGAAAGTTCTAGGAGAAGTCAAGACTGGCACCCCGGCAGAAGAAGCTGACTCAAAAGACGAGGGCAGCGACGAACGACTCCCAAATCTGACACCGGTGCTAGCAGTGCAAAAAATACTGGCTTTCGAAGTAGCGTCCTCGAAGTTCTTGGTTTTCTCCGCACATGGGTTTGTTCTGAGCTCATTTTTACACTGATCTCAACAATCTTATTTTCTCCCTCCCTCTCTTCATCAGAGCAACGGCGCTGTTTTACTGCAAATTCCCTGACCTCTCAGATTCATCATCCGAGGCGCCTTCACCAGACGTCCGTAGCCTCAGCCTCGACCAGCCCGTCCTCGACTTCACCATCTGGCCGAACGCAAACGAGATATGGGTCAGCGTGGACGCGTCATGGACGGCGGACGGCTCTTCTCTTGCGGATGGGTCGAAGTCAGTCAGAATCATTAAGTTAGACGGCGACGAAGTGAGTCTTTCCCGTAATAAGAGCAGGAATGACCCGTCCACAACCCAATTTTCACAGTTGATTTCGACCAATGAAAGCGTACATCAAGCGCTTGCATACACGCTTAACACAACGGGTCGACTTGAAGGTAAGCTAAAATCTCATAGAAAACCTCTTAAATCCAATGTTTATTCTGGCTTTATAGCGACCCCGGAAACGCTCAAGCAACTCGACCTTTACTCCGCACTGACGATCCTACCGAAGAACGTCGATGTGGAGCACAACGCGATGGACGAAGACGCACCGCTCTCAGAGGCTACGGGCGGGCAGCTGACCGGCAAGGAGCTCGGGCGTCTGAAGGCTAAAAAGGCAGTCTTAGCTCGCCAGGCGGCGCTGACGGGCAAGCGAGATCACAGTGAAACACCTGAGCAGGAGCATAGTATAAAGAGACAGAAAAGCGAGACAGCGGCGGACGCCGAGTAATTTCGTTCTGTGAAATTTCTGTTCATTGTCGTGTTCTGATCTTCTTTCTGTCAAAAAAAAATGTAGGCGAATGTAAACATAGGGATCGGCCATGTGAATGTGAAGCAGTACAAAAAAAGTTTGGTCAAGGAATACAAATCGACATATAAAAAAAAAGGGGGAAATTGTGTCATGTGGCCTCAGCTTAATAGGAGGACACCTTCTCAGCCATCGTCTTGTCACGCAGGAATGTTACGCCAACAGACCCAGGATTTAATTGCCAAGTTCTCAAGTCCGTATGGAACTTCAGTTCTTCCTCGACCATCGGCTTGATTCTCGGCTTTCCATCGGTGCTATGAAGACCACGCCCGGTGACGATCCTGGTCATGGTTACGCCCCTCCGCCTGCACTTGCTTAAATGCAGTCTCATGAATACCAGTGCCTCGTCAACCGGGAGCTGATGTAGGTCTAATTGCGCAAGGCCCGCAGAGCTGTACGTGTTGTACTGACGATTATGGGCCAAGAAGGTAGTGCAGTGTGCTCGGAGCCTTAGTTGTTCGGCGTCTTTTTCGTGCTGAGATGCCAGCCTGTGCAGCGACTTTGCCTTGTGAGTAAGTCGGGTCAAATAGGAAACACCAGGACTTCGGGCTGTGGGGGAGTCCTTGGTTATACCTGATCCTGCATCCGACTCATAGTCCAATCCCCTTTCCGAGCTATGCAGGGGAGGGGAGAAGAGAGGGTCCAAGGAATCAAGGGACTCGAGCTCGCCGTTGTCTGTTGAATTCATGGCATTCTGTCCCGGGTTCCCCGAATGACTGGAGCTGGGCGAGACTGGCGACGGAAACGAGTGCCCATATTCGCTACTTTTCTCCTTTTCATCTGTTGACTTTTGTCCCTTTGGAATAAGCTCGTCCAAAGGGGTACGCTTCACGGCCTGGGCTGCCGTAGCCGGAAAACCGGTCGAATTAGAAGGCGCATAATGATACCTCAGCTCTGTTGACGCAGTGGTCCTTCCAGAATCGCAGGAAGAAAAGACGTCTGGGACAAGGACGCAAGGACTTTTGAGACCAGAGAACTCAGACGTGGCACTAAGCAGTGGGGACTCAAAGTGTACCTTCCGCGACCGGTGCTCCCGTACGCCCCGCTGGGGAACTTCGGAGTTTGCAAAAGCTTGATTGGTCCTGTATGGATCTGTCTTATTAACATTCGGGTCGCTGTGGGCTATGTTGGTCAACTTAGATGTCGAACGTTTACAACCACACAACTGAAGCTCCTCTTCAGAAAGACCGGGGTCGCTTTCGCTTTCCAAGTGCATTGCTCCTAAAAAAAGCCCGTTTTCCCGTACGTTAAGTTTATATAATAGTTGAAACGATTCGGATGGCGTACCTTTTTCGCAAATCATAAATCTACGTCCATGACTATATATCGGTGTGACTGCGGTTGCGTTGGGACATAGCTCCGGGTCTCCCAATTCTGGAGTTTGCTCAACGGAGGTAGCCTCATTGATAGTTGGGTGATGGGTCTGGTGAACCAGGGACTCCCCGTACTCATCGGATTCGAACACGTTCGTATCTACTGGCATATTCCCCGCTCCCCTAACATCGCACAGAAAAGTGTTATAGGAATGAGTGGCTACACCCTCCCCTTCGTCTTTCGGAAGACGTGCAAACAGTCCAGAGGATTCCAAAGCGTGCAGACACAGCCAGAGCGCAAGGGTGGTAGAAACAAGTCTCAGTATGATCGAAGCCGAGTGACTCAGCGCGCGCAGAACCGTTCTGCCAACTTGAACTCGGCGGACCACTGGCACTGGCTGCAGAACGTCGTATCTAGACAAAAAAGTGGAGAATTGGCGGTATAGTATGCCCACCATCGAGGTGGCGTTGGGAGCCCGGGTGTGTGTGGCAGGCCACAGCCCAATAGTATTTTATGGTTCGAGTTAGAGCAGTAATTAGTATTGATATCATATATAGATACAGTACAGGTGGATATAATTAGTTACGCCGCACCCTGAAATGGAAGGTGTTTCCCATCACCCATTTTACCATTGAAAAACTAGTGGAAGTGCTTGCTACCAGCACCAGTGTTTCTTCTCTATATCTATGTAGTTTATGTGTACTCACAACATTGTGAGTGTTTAATTTTGTAGCATATAGGGTTGTCAAATAAATTCACAAATCATGTTTTGGGTGATGGGAAATACTTTCCATTTATGGGTGCGGCGTAACTAATTATATCCACCTGTACACGTCGTACGGTCGAAAGCAGCCAGTCTGCGGCCGTGTTTGGAGGATTTCCACCGCATGTGCCATTTGTTTGCGACAGCGATTGAGTGCGCTGCCTTGACCGCCGCTGTGCTCTCCGGCAGAGCTGTCAGTGCCTTCAGCCTGGGCGGGAGCGGTAGAGCGTCGCCCTGGGCCGCCCGCTTGGCCTCCTCATCCACTCGCTCATGGAGTCGGAAGGCCGGGCGGCGCGCTCGGACGTCCTGCAAATCTCGATGAGCTGTTGCCCCGGCTGAGGCTTCCGTCGACCTAGGGCCCGGATTGCCGCTTGGTTGTCCAGCAGGATGGTCGCCGCCTGGACCCCCGGCCGGTACACGTGAACTCAAGGGGCGCCGATCTCAAATCATATTTTTCGTTGCAACTTTACTGTCTTCAACGTCCTCAGACAGAAAAAACCCCGTAACAAACTCCGACTCCACTACACCCCAAAAAACAATTTATCTGCACTTTCGGCAGTACAATGGCAAAAACTTCACATACGAAACACAATTTCAGCTAACAAACGAATTCCTTATTTCACTGTCCTTGGACCTCAAGAATAGTATCAATGGCTTTCTTGGGCTTCCACTCGGGCCATTCGGCATTAGCAAGCTCATCTGGCCTGCCAACAATGCCCCTACCAGAATCAAGCTCCACGGTCAGAAAGGCTACGAAGTCTGCCGGGTTCTTTGAAACTGCCTCCTCGAAATCCGATCGCGGGCGATGCGTAACTGTCAATTTCTTGCCTGTGCGCGAGGTCCAGTCGGCGGGGATCTGGTTGAAGGTCTGCGAGCAGTCGCGGGTCAGACTAAGGAGAAGAATATGGGCGAAGGCGAGCCAGTTACTTACGGTCCTATCTCCCTCGATGCGTATCACGCGCCGCTCTATCTTCTCCGGAGGAAAGGCGGTTAGTGCATGTGCGACAAATCTGGCGACGTCCGCTAGCACGGTGAAAGAAATGGCGCTGTCTCCAGAGCCGCCTACGGTCGCTTTGCCGTTGGCGAACTCATACCCAAACGTTTCAGCAACCCCGCTGTGGGAACTCGGCATAAATGATCTTGTAAGTCGCTACTGTTTCGTATTAACTCACGGTTTAAAGAGTAATTCCGGGAAGACACCAGTGTAGAACGCTGCGTACGGCAGTCCGAGCTCCTTCAGCTCGGTCTTCACGTCGTCTTTCTGTTTGAAGGCGCCTTCCTTCGCTCCATCGGTAATATTCCCGAACTCGGATGGCACGAATAGCTTCACGCCAGCTGTCTTTGCAGCAACCGCAATATCGCCTTGCAAGTCAAGGGCTTCCACGCCGAGGGTAGAAATGACGACGTCGATATTATCAAGGGCGGATTTGAGCGAGGAGGGGGAGCCATAATCGACAGTCACAGGTTTAACGCCACTTGCGACGAGATCTTCGTGGCCGCCGGCCTGAACATAAAATAAAGGCGTTGGTTTCGGCACAAGAGAGGTATTGTGGTGATCATACCGAACGAGTTAAAATAGTAACTGAGGAAATTGTCCCTTCGTTCTTCTTCTCTATGAGCGCCTTGACGATAGGTTTCCCAATGTACCCAGCTCCGGCGACCGCGAAATTTTTGTATCCAGACATTTTAACGTGCTTCTGACTTGGTAGTGTTGTGGAGCGCCGATATCAAGTGAATGGATAAAACCCCTGGGCCTGCGCTCCGTCTCTTATACTGTGCTTGCGGCTGCTCGTCCGACATTCGCACTCATCATCTAAGGACCGTGATTTTTGTCAGCGATGAAGCCGAATGACCTGAATGATGACGAGGCGAATCTTGCCGAATGATAAGTTCGTCTTCAGTACTAATGGCGGTGAGGTAAGCCGCGACTCGAACATTATCGCGTCGAAGAAGCCAGGTTCAATACTTCTTCAGGGGTTACGGGATATGAGGCTGCTTGTGCTTACGCCATCATCGGAGGCTTGGGAAACGTACTAAGACAAGCAAGCTCGGAAACTCTTTACAGTCGAACTTCCCATACGGTGTAGCGGTCGGTGGAAGGATCAGGCCATGCATTACAAGGGGTTATGCAAGAGGGGAGGCTCGATTTTATTACATAATTGAAGATTAAGTTAATAAAGTGGGACAAATATCCAAGTATGGGTAGGACACTCCTATTATATCAGGTACCTAGATGAAATTGAGTAAATTAAGCCAAACATTCTATTTAAACTGAGGGGAAAGTGCTTGTCAGTGACTCGCATTGGGAGAATGCGTAGGCAAAATGCAATTAGCCAACGGCTAATTGACCTCGGATTATCTTATAGGGATTTCCTATCTACCGACTCGGTGGAAACCTGAGCCTATGCATTAGAGGAGGTTATGCATTAGGAAGAGTATACCGTACGGGAAGTTCGACTGTAATATAAAGCAGCGCCATCATACAACATAATTTTATTTAATCTACCAAGCCCCACCTTCCCGAAGGTCTGACTTGAACTGGTTCCGACAAAAGATTAAGGGAAAGAATATAAGATCGTCATCTCCCAGATTGGGATGATCTGCAGATAGAGACCGATCCGCGGGCCGCGGGTTCAGATATACACTCCTCCACCGACTCAGGACCCGAGTAAAAAAAATGCGACTAAACCCCTAAGATCCTATGCATTTAGATATTGATACTGTTTCATCAAATGCAAGAGACCCATAGTTGGTGGGAGGAAATCAAGGCGACCTTGTAGAGCGCCTCTGTTAATCGGGTCAATAAACGGCAGGGCCCGGCTCGATAAAATAGTGAAGGCACTTCGAGTTAAGGGTGCGGACACTGCTGTAAAGATATATCATTCTGCTTTAAACTACGAGAGAACAATGCGGCAAACAAGATAACATCAGATGGTATATATACAGGGTTACAGCTCACATGGAAGGTGGAGTCCTTGACAGATTTTGCAGGAAAATAAAAGGAAGAGGCGCACTAATAGCCTCTTGCAAACTCTACAACGATACATCCCTCGTTCTTCTCATGCAGCGCGGCTATCACTCCACCGGTATTTGCCATCATCTGCATTATTGCCGGCTTGATCCTCGCGCCGCCCGCTTGACTGTGAGAGCCTTTGCCAACGATCAGCATCGTCTTCTCGACCCCGGCTTGTCGACAACGGGTGAGATGTTCCCGAGCATACTGCAGGGCTTCCTCCACGTGCAACCCATGCAAATCACACCGCGAGAACGGCGGTGACGTCGAGGAGGCAGAGTAGTATCTCGGGTTGTAGCATTGAAAAATCTCCGCCGCAGCTTGAGCGTTATATTGTTTGGCTCTCCCCTCATGGAGCCTTCCTTCTTCGCTGAGCTATGGATAAAGCACCCATCATATTGGCAAGTTTTCCAGAAGTACAAGATTTTCCGAGCGAAAATGGACCCACCTGCCTAGCTTCGGCCTTTCTGCCCGAGCGAAAAGACCGTTGAGAGTTCTCTAAGGCAACCTTCCGCAATCTCAACGCATCCCTCGCCATTTCGCGATAATGCTTTCCGGGGCCATCATACACAGCGTCAACCGGCCCTCCAGATTCGACTCCCGACAAAATATCGATAGAGTTCTGGTGCAAATGTCGACTGAAGTCGTCGATGACTGCACTATCCGTGACAGCGCGATGAATGGATCCTCCTGCGTAACAACAATGTCAAGCAAAAATTATATACAATAGTGTGATATCGGAGTTACCATGTGCATGGTACGAGTCTCTGCCGTGATGGCCAGAGGTTCCAGGAAATAAGGTAGGACTGACACTACCACGCGTCCTCCTTTCATGCGTCGGACTTTCCTCCTGATACTGATCTATCGGGAGGGGCTCATCATGTGTAACTAGTGGTCGCGTCAATAAACAATCCCTCGAGAAACATCCCAAATAAGCGCCTCTCACCATGGAACTGCAAGATCTGGGACGAGTGCTCGTGATGCGCGGAGCTGTCGGTATGCGAATGATGGGGATGAGTGTGGGAGTGGGATGAGTAGACTGGCTGGGTGGCGGCCCTGGAGGGCAAAAGACGTTCGGTCTCGCCGTGCCCCGCATGGTGGAGGATCGTAGGCTCCCTCTTAGTCGAGGAACGGGTCGAGCGCGAGGGCTTCGCACGGGAAGAATGGTGGTGGTGGTGGTGCCCGTGCTCGTGTGTGTCCGAGCGATGGGGTGAAATCGGCTGCACCGCCGGCACGGCCTCGATACCATCATCGCCGCTGGACGCCGCCTGCTCTTCGTTGCCAGGCTTACGGAAGCGCCTCCAGAGGCCCCAGAGGAGCACGCCCGACACGGAAACGGTGGCCGCCGCTGCGAGAAGGAGTAAGGGCGCAGCCCGCCCCTTGGTGTCGAGAGCGAGCATGGCGGTAGGAAGTGAACGCGAAGTCGAAGAGGGCGTGCTTGGATGTATGGCTTCAATTCGATCTATAAGCGGCTAGGATCGTCCTAATTTATCTCTCAGCGCGTCGGCGTTTGCAACGAGGCGAATACTTGCGGCGCCAGACGGGTTCGCATCAAACGGAAACCTTGGACCTTCTACTAGCCCCGGTCCGCTGATGCTCTCCGCAAAATTACGTTCTAAGTATGTACTTAAGTATTTCATGGACCGATCCCTGAATGAAATAAAGTACATATGGTTGGCAATCATATGCGCCGATAAAGAAAAGGCCTGTCTAATTACAGGGAAAAAAGAAAACCGGTCGTGGAACTCCTAAAAACTGGGTACCGAAGACAGCATGCCATTCGGGATCTATCACCAGAGGGATGATGTGACCTCGTCGGGCTTCCCCTCTCGACTGCGACCGAACGACGAGACGGATCAGGCTGTTCTCAGCCATCCAGCCCACCGAGCGTAAGAAACGAGGCAGGATTCTGTTGCAGCACTCCGATAGAGCGGTCTTCGGTACCGGAATGCTAGGAAAAAGAACTTGAGTCAGTCGAAGGGGCTTTCGAAACAACATCCATCCGGAAACGTAGGCGTGTACGTCGAAGCGTGAAGCGCCGCTAGTGGGCGCGGGAGCCACCAAAGATCAACCGGCGGCCTCGGGGAGGCGCAGGCACACGGAAAGCCGGAACCCGACGCCGCTGTTGCAGGTGGTTTATGTACAACACCTCTTGAGTCGGAAAGGGCCCTTTCCTTAGCGTCGCGCCCACGAGATCCTTGCTCACTCATTGCCTTGCAGTCAGCATAGGTATCGCGCGCTGCAGAGCCAGTAACAGGTTCCCGGTACGGGCCGATGGACTGTACGGCCTCGCCTCAGATAGACGCCTGCAAGATCGTCTTCTAATGCAAGGAAGTTTTCCTGATGAATAAATCCATTTTGATATATTCACTCAGACCGTAAGGGCTGCCTCATAAGGCGAAGGCGTGTGTGCCCATCGTAACAAGCGAGACAGCCCGGAGAAAAGTCCGGGGTAGAAAATGACGCCTCAGATCACTGCCACCATCGGCGACATCTGAGACTTCCGAAGTCAACGAGGCACTGGAGTTGCTTCAGATGAAGCTTGTCCGAGCGCAGCTGCGGACGATCTTTTTCATGGCACGTCCACACCGCAAAGACAGGCGCACAGCGATAACTGGACCCGAACAGATTTACGACTTGCGAAGCCTCCAATGTCGAGAAGGATTCGGAGCTCAGTCTGGGGGCTCACGGAACATGTAGACGCTAACCAGAAGTTCAATGGTACCAATGACGCGATGAAGCGAACACCCGACGCCAGTGGTCAATCTCGAAGTAGAAAAGTAAGTAAAAGCCTCCTCGATATTTAGTTTCCGGTCTCGAGTGAACCAGTACAAGGCTGCGCCGCACTTCAGAGTCACTCACGGTGCGCATGACCAGCGACTCCTCTGTGTTATCTCAAAGAATATTTACCCACCCGCTTAATAATCTTGTCGCATCCGTGTTCGTAAACGTGTCCTGGACAAACTCTCTCGGCGGACGCAGCCAGGGTCACTGACTCGGAGCCATTCATAAAAGCTCTTCAATAGACTGGCGCGCAGCCTATAGAATAGTAAGCAATGTTAAATTGCGGTCGATACAATCTAGAAACAACGAGGCGCACCTCAAGCGCCCACAATTGCCAGCCCCGCGGGTCCGCCAGCAACACTAGTGTTTTCGCACATCATTATGTGTATCCGCGGACACCGAGTAAAGGCACTCGTAATACAAGCTTGCCCCTTTTGTGCAGCTGCCAAACTTTGGACTTGAGATTCTAAGGACGATGGGTTCGGAATCACACAACTTGATTTCAAATTTCTCGAAAATTACCCTCAACACATCTGCCGCACCGGCCCGTGCCGCAGATCATAGCAGTGGATCACAATTTACCGAATTTAGGACGATTTGCGGATGTTCCATGTCCCGAGTTGGACTTCAAGCATTTGGGGCGTGTAGACTGCAGAAATAGGAGAGTTAAAACTGCAACTTATATGTATACACGGTAAGTAAACAGCAGAACCCGCAATACTGAGGACACTAAAAATCTGACACCATAGACTACTTTACACATATATCGCGGCATTCTTTGAGCCATGAGAAAGCGCTATTATAACTAGGAGAGCGGTGAACGACTTATTTACATTGTTACAGCTTGTGTGGAGGGAAACCCTGACAGATTATCCAAAAAATACAAAAAGAAATGAAGACGCACTAAAAGATTCTCAGAAACTCTACAACAATACGTCCCTCGTTTGTTTCATGCAAGGTGGCTACGACATCGCAGACATCCCCCAGCATCTGCATTATCGCTGGCCTAATCTTTGCGCCTCCTTCCTGACTGTGAGAGCCTTTTCCGACAATCAGCATCGTATTCTTGACTCCGGCCTTTCGGCAGCGGGAAAGATGATCCAATGCATACTGCAAAGCCTCTTCGACGTAAAGGCCATGCAGATCGCACTGTAGGTACAGCGGTGACGTGAAACCAGAGTTGTAGTCTGGATTTTGATGCGCAAAAATATCTGCCGCTGCATGAGCGTTAAATTGTTTGGCCTTTTTGTCATGATCTTTTCGTATTTCGCTGAGCTATGGTCAAAACATCCGGAAAGTTAGTAAGATTTATAGCGATACTAGAAGCGCTGACTCACGCGTTTGGCCTCGGCTTTCCTTCCCAAGCGGAAAGTCAGTTGTGAGCCCCTGAACGCGATCTTACGCAATTTCGCCTCAGTCCTCGCCATTTCGCGATACCGCCTTCCGGGCCCCCCTGTTTCAACCGGCTCCAGTGTGTGTTGCCCCTCATGCTTCACATGCGGAAAGTCCTGCAGGAAGAGATCGTTATATTCGCTGAGGCTAACACCACCTATAACACTGAAAATGCGATGAAGAGATCTTTCTGCGTAACGGCACCGTCAAGTAGAAACAAGAGTATGGTATAGCATTGTAATTACCATATTCACCATGATACGAGTCTCCGCCAATAAAGTCCGAGCCTCTTGCCGATAATGCATGATCAACACTATCATGCGTCTCTCTGCCATGCAACAGATTCTCTTCCCGATAGAGAGTTTTTGGAAGGGGTTCATTGTATAAATCTGTTCAACGCGCCCTGAGTCAGTTACAAAACAGGTAACAGACAGTAAACACCCTGAAGGAGCATTTCTAACCGTAGGACTTCGGAGCATGGGGTAATTGCCATGGATTGAACGAGGGAGTGTCAGAATACGGTTGGTAAGACTGGGGATAGGGCCGAGTCGAGTAAACCGACTTAGTGACGGCTCTGGGGTAAAGAACGCTCTCGGTTCCTGACTGCCTCGCAGGATAGAGATTTGTGAATGCCTGTCCCGGGGAAGATCGCGTTAAGCGCCGGGTATCTACGCTGGGGTGGTAATGATGGTGATGGTCTGTCCAGCGAGATGGAGTCGGTAGCGCGGCCTTAGTACTGCCATTCCCGCCCTTGTCATCTGGCCCGTAAAATAGCCACCAGAGGATGACAGCTGCTGCAAGAGCTAGTAGAGTCCACATGATGGCAGGACTCAAGTGAGTGCGACGTTAGGGAAGACATTTCTTAATAATGCAGCTTCAATTTGATTCTGTCAGCGGCTAGGACGAACTTAATTCGTCCAGAACGCATCAACGTTTTTTTTGCTGCGGTGAGACTGTCAGATCGATCAAATGCAATTGGGCGAAGGGCGATAAGACGTTCGAAATCCGAATACACTTACTACTCCATCTCAATTTTGTAAGCGACTGCGCCTGCGGAGGATAAGTTAAGTGGTAGAAGCTATCAATTGGGGTCGACAGGGGAGCATGTGAAGCGCCGCAGCATACCCTCTCTCTCTCTCCCCTCCCCCAAGAAGCGGTGGGCGCCATTGTACGCCGTTGTATTTTAATGCAGTAGATGCATCTCCGACGAGTAAAGTTGTTTTAGTGCCACATCCCGTAGTTCTGCCCACAGGTCCCGGCAGCCGCGGCATCTATCTGAGCCAAATCTGAGTTTAAAAAGGAATCGATGATCTCGTTACACTTTCGCATGCTTTGCGATAGCCAAATTAAACTAATCCTATGATTCCGATGGCGCAGCACCAGCACTCACAAATGGCCATCTGATAGCAAAAAAAGGTCAAGGGTCGGCTAAGTACGGTGCAACAGCCGTACGGAAACGCAGTGTCGCCAGCGCTCGTAGAGAGTCAACCATCAGCAGGATGCAGATGCGCATTCCAGAATCTTTCAGGCGCACTTCATTGCCTTCTGGGAAATTTCCAGTTTTGCAGTCTGGCATGAGCCCAAGGAAGACACAAGAAGTGCGCAAATACTGGCCATAGAACCGACATAGACGTTCAATCCAGATCAAGGTGTATAAGCATAAGGCAGTGATGGAAACATTTATCACTGGCACATTCACTACCAGACTCTTTTGGTAATCAGCTCGAATTTTGGTTCCGCTGAAAATTAAGGACCAACCTCTATAACGGAACCAGAATTCCACCTGCGCGTCTGATATGACCGATCCCTGATTTATAGTCTACGAGCATACCGGAGGCAAGGCCTCCATGTTCAAATAAGAAAGGTCGTCGAACGAGATAGGCTGGTCAATGGAGGATCGGTGGTACTCAGTGGTCGTGAATTAAGTTCTCGAGCGATTCCGTCATACCAGCCCGTGTCGCAAATCGCAGTACGAGTCTACACTTCCCAAACTGGGATGATCTGCGTGCCAGTGGCTGAACCCCGGGGTAGTAAACGTCCAAACGAAAGCTGGCAATTCGACGTATATATATACATGGCGGGAGAACGGCACGCGTCTCTGCTGCTGCGGTTTTTATACATACATGTACGTAAACGGCAAGAAGCAGCGGAACTAGGGTGAAGACGCCAAAAAGACATAGACATCATCGACTACATTCGATATTTACTTATTTACTTAAGTCAGAGGAAGACAATACGAAAAACAGAAAAGCCATGACTAGCATAACTTATGGTATTACAGCTTGTACGGGAAGCAGCTCCAACAGTCACTCAAAGTGATAAGACGTACTAATAAGGCTCCAGAAACTCTACAATAATGCGCCCTCCGTTGATTTCGTGCAAGGTAGACCTCAAACCACGCATATTCTCCAGCATTTGCACTATCGCCGGTTTGATCTTTGCACATCCTTCCTGACTGTGGGTGCCTTTTCCGACGATGAACGTTGTGATTTCGAGACCGGTTTCTCGACAACGGACGAGATGATCCCGCGCGTACTGCAAAGCCTCCTCGACGTATAGGCCATGCAGATCGCACCGCTTCAACTTCGGCAGGAACGTGAAGCTAGAGGAGTAGCCTGGGTTGTGGTATGCAAAAAACGCCGCTGCAGCCTGGGCGTTATACCGTTTGACCTTCCCATCATGAAGTTTTCCTTCGTTGCTGAGCTATACGTGATACGCCCAAAATGTTGACGGAATCTTCGATGATGTGTGACACGCTGACTCACTTGTTTAGCCATGGCCTTATCTCCTGATCTAAAGGACCGCTGGGAGCTTTCAAAGGCGGTTTTACGTAGCCCTGCCTCGCTCCCCGCCATTTGGCGATATTTGTTTGCGCGAATTAGTTCGATTTCGACCGGCTCTGGTGCATGATTTTCGTCCTTTTGCTCTATATTTGGGAAGACTTGGTGGGAACGGTTGCGTAAATCATCGATAGTGGCAGTATCCGCTGCTGTACGATTGGTAGACACTTGTGTGGAGTTATTGCCAAGCAGAAAAAAGGCAGCGGTATGACATTGTACTTACCATCTACGCGGTGGTATGGGTCACTGCCGGTATTATTACAGACCCTTTGTAATTGGGACAAGCGGGCTTGACACAAGAAGTTTGCGCTAAGGTGGTAGTTGAAGCAGTAGCGGCAGTAGTACTCTTGTCTGCTTGACTCTGTCGAGCGAGAAGAAACCGACGGCCCAGCCTTCTTACCCGTACCGCTGCGGCCGCCTACCTCCTCGTCATCATCGGGTTCACAAAAACTTTTCCAGTAATCTGAAAGGAGCGCAAACGACGCGACCCCCGCTAGGAAGATCAGGGGCAGAGCGCGCCCAAGAGCAAACATGAAGGTAGGACTAGAGTGAATGTGAAGTTGAAAGCGACACGTCCGAATTTGTGCCTTCAATTCGATGACGTCCTAATTTATCTACACATAAGTGTGTCGACGTCCGCAAGCTGCAATGAGGCTATGGGATTATTATAAGATGCCGAGCCGGACGCATCTATTGATTCACCTCGGGTTTGCATCCGTTCATGTATCTAATCAGCACAAATATCCACTGGTGAAGCGGTGGCCTTCAATTAATGAACCACATACCACCGCTGTCTGAGCCATATCTGAGTCTGAATTTGTGTCGGTGATCTCCGACTCGGAATTTACATATGTACATATATATATACATATCCATACATCATGATCCAAAGAAAACCACTAGTATTCAAGTTAGAACGTTATGGCAAATAATATGGCAGCAGACAGTTCGTTTACAGAGTTACAGCTCGTGTAGGTGGCGGGCTCAACAAATTCTACAAAAAAGACAACAGGAATGTGGGCAGGCTAATTAACCCTTAAAATCTCACAACAACCCGTCCTTCGTTTTCTTCATCGAGGGTGGCATCCACATCGTGCATATCTGCTAGCATCTCCATTATCGCTGGCTTAATCTTCGCTTCCCCTGATAAACTATGGAAACCTTTTCCAACGATCAGTATCGTAATCTCAAGGTCGACTTTCCGACAACGGTCGAGATGGCTCTGGGTGTACCATAAAGCCTCCTCGACGTGCAACGAGTACTTGTTTTAGTGCCACATCCAGTAGTTCTGCCCACAGGTCCCGGCAGCCGCGGCATCTATCTGAGCCAAATCTGAGTTTGAAAACGAGCCGATGATCTCGTTACACTTTCGCATGCTTCGCGGTAGCCAAATTTTGTTCTCGATGGCGCAGCACCAACACTCCCACAGATAGCCATCTGATAGCAAAAAAAGGTCAAGGGTCGGCTAAGT
This sequence comes from Coniferiporia weirii, assembly GCA_024195185.1. Lineage (NCBI taxonomy): Eukaryota > Fungi > Basidiomycota > Agaricomycetes > Hymenochaetales > Hymenochaetaceae > Coniferiporia > Coniferiporia weirii. Next base: position 67,190 of record JAKOPK010000113.1, read on the forward strand.
ACGGTTGCAATAGCCGTACGGAAACGCAGTGTCGCCAGCGCTTGTAGGAGAGTCAACCATCAGCAGGACGCAGATGCGCGTTCCAGAATCTTTCGGGCGCACTTCATTGCCTTCTGGGAAATTTCCAGTTTTGCAGTCTGGCGTGAGCCCAAGCCTGAGGGAGGCATAAGAACTGCGCAAATACTGGCCATAGAACCGGCATAGACATTCAACCCAGATCAGAACATATAAACATAAAGGGGTGATGGAAACACTTATCACGGACTATTTCCACTGCCCGACTCTTGGCAATCAGCTCGAATTTTAGTAGTTCCGCTAAAAATTGAGGACCACACAATTCACCAATCCTTATAACGAAACAAGAATCCTACTTGCGCATTGATATGACGTGCGTACAGGAGGCAAGGTCTCTACGGTCAATGTTTTTTTAAAAGGTCGTCGAACGAGATAGAGTCTGATACTAGGTTCAACGGAAGGGGTCTGTGGGTACAGAAGTTGCCGTGAGCCAAGTTCTCGGACGATTCCGTCATACCAGGCCGTGCCGCAAATTGACTTCTCAAACTGAGAAAATCCGCACCGGGTGTCAGTACAAAAGAAAGCTCGCCTGTTCGACTCCAAAAGTTCGACGTATATACATATATAATGTACAAGGGGGGTAAAAGGCATGCGCCACTGCTGCGGTTTTTACACATACATGTAGGTAAATGGCAGGAAGCAGCGGAACTAGGGTTAATGAAGACGCCAGAAGGAAACAAACATCATCGACTACTACACTCAATATTTACTTATTTACTTAAGCCAGAGGAGGGTATCATGGAAAATAGAAAAGCTGTAACTCATGGGGTTCCAGTTTGTACGGAAAGCGACTTCAACGGTCAATCAAAGTAACAATGACGCACTATTAAGCCTTCGAAAATTCTACAATAATGCACCCTCCATTGGTCTCATGCACATTGGCTGTCAAATCATGCCTATTCTTCAGCATTTGAATAACTGCCGGTTTGATCTTTGCAACTCCTCCCCTACTGTGATTTCCAACTCCGACGATCAACATTGTCTTTGCGAGCCCGATTTCATGACAACGAACGAGATGGTCCCGTGCATACTCCAAGGCCTCTTCGACGTGCAGTCCATGTAGATCGCACCGCACCAATGGCGGCGACGTGGAGATAGAGGAGTATCCTGGATTGTAGTACGCAAAAATCTCCGTTGCGGCGAGAGCGTTATATCGTTTGACATTCTTATCATAACGTTTTCCTTCGTCGCTGAGCTATACGTGATTTTTCCAGAATAATATTGGCAAGATCTCCAACAATGCGTGACATGCTTACTCACTTGTTTAGCCATGGCCTTTTTTCCCGACCTAAAGTACTGCTGGGAGTTTCTATAAGCGGTATTCCGTAACCTTGCCTCAGTCCCCGCCATTTTGCGATATGTCTCTCCTCGTATAAGTTCGATTGCTACCGGCTCCAGTACGTCATTCTCGTCCTCCTGCTCTATATGTAGGGAGTCTTGGTGATAAAGGCTGTGTAAATCATCATCGGCGTCACTATCGGTCGCAGCCCAATCCAAGGTGTACCCTCCTGTTTGGCCGTATTGTTAGACATAAACAGAAGAGTGGTGTGACATTGCACATACCATATGTACCGTGCCAGTGTGAGTCCTCACTTGTATGATCACGAGCCCCTTGTGATAAAGACGGGCGGTCAAGGCACGAGTAGTTTGCACTGGAGTGGTAATGATGGCAGTGATGACAGTAGTGCCCATGTTCGTTTGACTCTGTCGGGTGGTCGGATGAAATCGGCGGCTCAGCCTCTTTACCCTTATTGCCATCATCTGGTCCCTCGTTGTCATCAGACCCAGAACCCCAGAGTCCCAGAAGAAACGCAGCCGACACCACTCCCACAAGAGCAATGCGCCCAAGAGCGAACATGAAGGTGGGACTCAAGTGGATACGAAGTTGAAAGCATCATGTCCGAATTTGTGCTTTCAATTTGATGTCGTCCTAATTTATCTACATATCAGCGTGTCGACGTCTGCAAGTTGCAGTGAGGCTGTCGGATTACTATAAGATGCTGGGCCGGGCGTATCTATTGATTTACCTCGGGTTTGCATCCGTTCATGTATCCAATCGGCAGAAGTATCCAGTGAAGCGTGGCCTTCAATTAATGAACCACATAGCATGCAGTCTGAGCTGTTTCTGAGTCCGAAGTTGTTCGGTGATCTCCGTGTTTACATATACATCCACAGAGGACCACTACCTCCCGATTTGGTAAGATCTGCGGCGATAGCAGCGAGGCCTTTAACTAAAACCTGCTGAGAAAAATATTAATTGTTTCACTTCAATCACTCAGGGCACGCAGATGATAAGAGAACGCTAATTCAGTATTGCAGCTTGTACATATACATGGTAAGTAAGTAGCAGTGAATAATGGATAGGAATAGTGAAGATACCAAAGAGTGCTGCCGCAGACTACTGTACATACAGAGTAATTTTTAAGACTAAACCATTACAGCAAATAAAACAGCAGCAGAAAGTTTACAGAGTTACATCTCGTGTGGCGGCCGGAGCGGATCTTACAAAAGATGAAAGTAATAAAGACATACTAATTGACGCTCAAAAGTTTCACAATAACCCGACCTTTGTTCTTCCTATGGTAGGCAGCATTCACATCGGGTGTACCTGCCAGCATCTTCATAATTGCTGGCCTAATCTTTGCACAGCCTGCCGGGCTGTGAGAGCCTTTCCCAACAATTAGCGTTGTACTCTTGATACTGAATTGTCGGCAACGGTCAAGATGATCCCGTGTAAATTGCAGTGCCTCCTTGACGTGCAGGTCATGCAAATCGCACCGCAAGAAAGGTGGTGACGTCCCAGAGGTAAAACAGTATTTTGGATTATTGCATGCGAAGATGTCTGCCGCTTTGCGAACACGGACACTCTTGTCACGGTGTTTTCCTTTGTTGAACTATGTGGAACGCCCCCAGAACGTTGGTGCGATTTCCGGCAAAACAAGAAGTGGTGACTGACCTGTTTAGTCCTGGATCTCCTGCCCACTGACCGCTGGGAGTTCCTGAGGACGATCCCCTGCGATCTCTCATCAGTTCCAACCACTTCAGGATATTGCTCCCCAGGGGTTTCAGTTTCAATCCGCTTCAGTGTGCAGGCAGAACAGGGTCCGTTCCGCTCTATACAACCAAAGTTTGGACGTAAGCTGCATAGACCGACGAGAGTAATACTATGCGTGTCGGTGTCATAATTAAACCCTCCTGCATATTGGTACCGTCAAGCAAAAGCAAGCATAGTACAACATCACAATCACCATATTCGGAGCCACAGTGTGAGTCTCCGCTGATACCATCCCATGCAATTTGCGATAAAATGCGGTCAATACCGCCATGTGTATTTCTGTCATGCGGTAGAATACGTTCCCGGCATGAAAGAGACCCATCATACGTATCTGCCCAATGCTCCCCCTCAGTCAGGTCCAAGGCAGGATCAAGGCAGCAAATGCTCCGAACATCATCGGATTGTGGAGCCTGGGAAGAGTGGTCGAGGCACGTGGAGCTCTCATTATGCGAGTGATGAGGGTGAGGGTCGGATTCGGAAGAGTAAACCGGCTGGGCATTGACCCTGGAGGATGGGGAGAGTACTGTCTCCCCTTGCTCAATACAGTTGGTATTCGTAGATGCTTGGTCGTTCGACGAGCGGGGCAGACACGGGGAGGCTTCAGGATGATTGCAAAGACAGTGTTCGCAGCAGTGCACATGCTTTATGTCTTCGTCCGTTGGTAGCGCGACCTCGTTACCATCACTGTCGCTCGTCTTTATGTCGTCATCAGGCTTGCAAAATTTCCTCCAGAGGACCGGAAGAAGTATGCTCGACACAGAAACGGTAGCCGCTGCTGCGAGGAGTAGGGGCGCGGCACGCGCGAGACCGGCCACGGGGGTAAGACTGAGTTGATTGCGAAGACACCGAGAGAACATGGTGGTAGAAATCAAGTGAATGGGAATTGACGCGTCTGACACACGCCCGAGTGTGAAACCTTAATTTTGTTCTATTGGTGGCTAGTGCAGGGTCCGACTTACTGGGCGGCGATGGGCGCCATCAGTAAAACTTCTATGGTGATGCTGGGCGCAAGAAATACATCGTATTATTCTATCTCAGTACCTCTAGCTGTACAATCCACCTGTGCATATAGTCTAGCCCAGAAAATTAGTGAAATATACCAGCCATTAATTGTTAACGGGTCATCGGCGTCTGTCCGAGCTGAATCTGAGTTTGAAATGATACATGTATTGGTGATATTTGTGGATGCTTACTTCTGCATTCGATGATGCAGCTAAGGGCGTAAATAGAGCACTGGCGTTGCCTACAGTTGCGGCCGCCGGGAGCACCTCGCGACGCCCCAGCAGTAGTCGCCTTCTGTCTCCATTCGTCCGCGGACAGGTATCGGACCAGTCTTATGACCCAACCGGTGTCCATATCATAAGATCACACATGTATTAATATAAAATGTGGGGGTCCACCGATCTGAGTTGAGGTAAACGGAGCCAATTCTCGGCTACCTGCTCTACTCCGGCCCGGCACGGGCGGTCCGCCACCCTCAGATCACAATACCGGATCAGTATTTTCCGCATTTGAATGATCCGCGGTCGGGGTAAATCTATGATTTGCTGCTCTAGGCTCGTGCGACAGGCATGAGTTGGCTGAACCTCAGCGCAAATTTAGATGTGTCCGAATTTAAGAAACTGGTATATGTACTAAAATAAAGTATTATCCAGCATCGCAGCTTGTATGTACAGTATATACGATAAGCAAACGGCAGGGAACAAGGGGATTTGGAATACATAGTGAAGACGCAAACATAAAAAGATACAGGAGCCATAGGCTAATATACATATGCACGACATTTTTAAGTTATTTTTTGCGTGATTACATTCAAAAGCTCCTGCGAAAAGACAGAGGAGAAAAACGTACTAATTGATGCTCGAAAATTCCACAACAATTCGTCCCTCATTCTGCCCATGAAAGGCAGCAACCACGTCAGGAGTATTCTTCATCATCTTCATTATTGCTGGCTTAATCTTTGCGTCGCCTCCTTTGCTATGAGACCCTTTCCCGACAATCAGCGTCGTCTTCTTAATCCCGGCTTGCCGGCAACGGACAAGATGATGCCGTGTATGCTGCGACGCCTCCTGAACGTACAAGCCATGCAAATCGCACTGCAAAAGCGGTGGAGAGGAAGTGGATTCAGAGTTGTAGCCTGGATTGTTGTGCGCAAAAATATCCGCCGCTGCTAGAGTGTTATATTGTTTGGCCTTGTCATCGTGACGCTTTCCTTTTTCGCTGAGCTATAGGCGAGGCGTCTAAAACATCGGCAGAGCCCCTATGATGCAAGATGCGCTGGCTCACCCGTTTAGCTTCGGCTTTCTTTCCCAAGCGAAATGACCGTTGGGAGTTCTCGAAGGCGATCTTCCGCAACTTCGCCTCGCCTCTCGCCATTTCACGGTATCGCTCTCCAGGATGCTCATTTTCGAATGGCGTTAATTCACGGTGTCCACCCTGCCCCTTGTACGGTAAAAAATTATGTGAATTTTCGATAGTAGTACTATCCGTATCTGTATGATAGTGTCAAGCGGAAACAAAGGTATGGTGCAGCATTGTAATCACCATATACGCCACGACGCGAATCCCCGCTGTTAATATTAGGGATATTTGGCGATAAAGTACGAAGAACACTGTTAGGCGTTGTTCTACCATCTTCGCAATACCGATTTACTGGGGGAGGGGCACTGTACGTACCTGGTCCGCATACCCTGAGTCAGCTACAAAAAACACTCTAGAGGAGCATTCCTTACCGTAGGACTGTGGATTGCGGGACAATAGCCTCGTGTTGTGTGCAGGAGAGCTAACCTGCGGCTGATGGAACTGAGGATATGGGTGGGCCGAGTAGACAGGCCTGTTGGGGGCCCCGGAGGGGAGAGTGCGCTCAGCTTCTCCAAGCCTTGCATAATGGAGGTTCGCGGGTGCCTGGTTGTGGGAGGTCGGGCGCGAAGAATCCGCGGCATGGTAATGAGGATAATAATTCCCGTTTGTGCGTACACCTGTCCAGCGAGATGAGGCCGGTTGCGTAGGCCCGCTAGCGTCGTTAACTTCGGGTCCGCAGAGTTTCCACCAGAGGATAATAACCGCTGCAAGAACGAACAGGAGCACGTCCCACATGATAGCGGGACTAGGGCGGATGCAAAGTTAGGGACGGCACGTCCGAATAAACAGCTTCAAGTTGATTCTATCAGCAGCTAGGGCCGTCCTAGTAATTAGTTTACCCTTGAGTGCGTTGGCGACTCGGTGTTCGCAGGTTGTATTAGTGAGTCTGTTGGACTGGGCGACGCTGGGCGTGAACGACGCGGCATTCATGAGTCCGAACGTATATACCCATGAGTCTACCCCAGTTCGTGTATACACGTGTATCTACACCGTTTGGTGAAGTAGCAGAGTAGTGGTCATTAAATGGCGAGCACCGGCAGCATCCGTCTGAGCTGAATCTGACTCTGAATTTGTGTCGACAATCCTATCGCCATTTTCGGGGATCCTTACTTTGTATTCCAAGCCGGGAAGGGCGTCTGATAGCAAAAAAAGTCGAGACAGCCAAGTACATTCGGAATGGTATACGCGCCGCCAGCAATACCTCTTACACGGCATCCTATGTATTCGTGCTCGCTCCCCTTGAATGCCTCCGTTCTGTGACTAATGCTGCCAGATAAAAGTGCCTACGTCTCCTGCCAACCGGTCAGCCACAAATTCATGCATCGTCTTCCTCTTGGTGATTTGGCTACACTGAAGACTCACGTTTGCTTAACAGAAGATCTTAATCTATCTAACTTTCCATCCGAGTTGGTTTGAACGGAAGAACTGCCAAGAAATATGTACAACTCAGCTGGAAAATTTGGCCGGTCGACACGATCCACCGTCATGTGCCGATGCGGCCTTTGACGCAAAGCTGGGAATTGCGCCTCGTGGTAGTGCAATACTCTCACAGACGAGCGGCTAATAGTACAGAAAGCGATGATCTATCCATAAACTGCACACAAATGAAACCATCAATGCGCACGAAGCGCTGATAGCAGGTACCGACAGCCTCGATAAAATACAGATAAAGCCTTAGCCGCTGGTAGCGCTGCTTTACGCAGTTTCAGTCCCACCGTCCAGAGCAGGGAAGCCTGTCCAATGGATGATTGAGTTGTACCGCCTCTCTATTCAGTACGTCCACAGAACCACCTTAAAAGCCCGGGCATGTTTGTTCCCTGCTTCAAGCAAAAGATCATGTCCATCGAACTAAGCCCAACAACCAGTATAGCGACGAAGGCCATTGGCGACGATGACCAGCAACTTTCCAACATTATAGGGATGCTCCAGGGAGCCGGGAAAGTGTTCAAAGCTATTCCTGTCTTTGGCACCTTGCCGAACCTTTTCCTTAAGTTAGCTGTAATTATTACCAAGGAGATAAAGGTATGCGATATAAACAAATGGCACCCAACTTAATATGTCTTTTCGATAGATGAGACGCCATGCTGCTGAGAAAGAGGCGGTGCTCTTTCAGGATGTCGTCGATCTTCTCAAGGAAATGTCGACTCGAATTTTATGGCTGTACTTGAACAATACCATAGATGAGCTGGAAAAGCAACAAGTGATGGGGAAACTGGCAAGACTCGGGACGTAAGCATATGTCCCTTTGGCACCAAAACCTCTCTTTTCTGTCCGGTAACCAACTACATGCTAATTGCTGCAATGCAGAGTCGCGATACACGCCCACACATCCATTTTAGGAAAAAGAGAAAAAAACCAACAAGTGATTGCGTCAATAAAAGAGAAAAAAAGGGGGTTCGGCAGAGTCCTGAAAAAAGCGAAAAGGGTTTTGAGCAGTGTGAAGCAAATAAAACCATTTGCCGGGCGCGACATACTTAACGAGGTGAAGAAACTCAAGGAAGAGCTCCTGGAGGCGAAACGGGCCTTTATTGTGCGTCTATGATATTGACACCGCCAGTTATTAGTTGGATAGGACTTATGAGCTGACGATGTAAATGTTTCCTTCTTTATAGGTTGGGGCGACTATGGAGATAATGATAGACGCCAAACAGACAATGGGAGTATTGGAAGTTGTAAAGACAGACGTGAAAGAGGTGAAGGCGGACGTCACGGACATGGGGGCGGTCATTGCAAAGATGAAGGTAGAGATGGATGAAATGCACACCACACTCAACAGACTAGCAGGCTCCCTCCCCGCAACAGCTGAGTCACCTGGAAAGCACCTTATGATCAAGGGGCCTTCTGTTGAACGGGGACGGCCCAGGCACAGATCACACGAGGGCCTTATTACCATCCCAGAGGATCACCCAGGCAGCACAAACGAGTCGCACACCACGCTAGGTAAGCGTCCCAGAAGCGCAACACCTACGCCGCACATCGAGGGAAGTGGTACGGACGGCATCAAAGCCGAGGAGGAGCCCCGCCCACAGAAGCGGCACAAGAAGCCGCGCTCTTTGTCGCCTGACACACGGATGCCCCGAAACCAGCCTACAAGCTCGCGTACAGAACAGAGCGGCACATCTTCATCTGCTGTAGCTGGAAGCGTGAAGCCCGAGAACCCACAGGTTGAAGTCGAGCCAACAGAAGAGTTCGTGGAGGACATCCCTACCCCCGATCCTTCCCGGAAACGCACAAAATACGCACAGCTATTCCGCAAGGCTCGTCCCCAACTGGTATGTTCAGC